>CABHPH010126922.1:0-42587 GCA_902168325.1 Peromyscus nudipes
AAAAAAAAAAAACTGAACCTCAAGGAAACATACTATACAAATTAAACAGAACTAAACAGAGTGTTCTCAAAAGATGAAACACAAATGCTTGAGAAAAACTTAAAGAAATATTCGATATCCTTAGGGAAATGCAAATTAAACATACTTTGAGATTTTGTCTTATTCCAGTCAGAATAGCCAAGATCAATAAAACAAATGACAGAACGTGCTGATATGAATGCAGGAAAATGGGAACACTTATTAATTGCTGGGAGTCGGGAGGGAAAAATTTTACAACCACTACAGAAATTAGTGTGCTGTTCCCTCAGGAAGATGGGAACAGATCTACCTCAAGATCCAGCTATATCACTCTTGGGCATATACCCAAATGACTCTACACCCTACCACAGAAATATTTGCTCATTCTTATTCACTGATGCTCTATTCACAATAGCTGGAAATTGGAAAAAACCTAGCTGTCTGTCAACAGATGAATACTTAAAGAAAATATGATACATTTAAAGAAAGGAATATTTTTCAGCTGCTAAGAAAAAATGAAATTATAAAATTCATAGATAAATGCATGGAGCTAAAACAATATCATTCTGCCTGAAGTAACCAGCGCACAAAACTACAAACATTGTAGGCCTTCTCTATATGTAGATGTTAACTTTTAAGCTTTAATATGTATGGTATAATCTGAATAACCCAACAGGTCTAAGTATCTAGTAAGAGACTAGGCAGAGTGGGGAGAAGACCTCAAAGGAAAGGGAAATAGAATATGTTGTTATAGAGACAAATGGAAAACTTGAATAGGAGGATTAAACAGGGGTGAAGACAGGAGAGAAAGGTAAAGTAAGGAATATTGGGAAGGACAACTAACACTAAATGTCATTTGCAAAGCCATATGGAAATCTACTACAATAGGTTTCTAAAATATTTACATGGATGAAAAGTTTCTAAATGGACTCACCATAAAATGGGGGAGACAATGTCCACTAGATATCTTATGCAATCAAGTAAAAGTTCCAGTTCCAGGAATGATTTACAACTTGTTGAGTTGTTGCATGAAGGGAATCTACTGGTAATTCCCCAAACCTCACCATCAATTGCTATGGCTATTAGTTGCTCTCCATGCTGCATTGGTAAGGCTTATGTTCCTGAACAGGGAGAAGTCAAGATGGTGCCCAACTAGAAGCGTTACTCCTCCTGACATTCATTAACGGTGCTTGAAAGTACTCTGAACTCCACCAGAGGAGACAGTTAATCATCAGGATCACCTAGCTACAAACCCCGCAACCTACAACAATAACCTGCCTGCAAGTTATACTGGTTCAGAGATGGCGTAAATATTATGGGATCAGGCAATCACTTTTTGTTTGGCTTTTAAGTTCCACTCCATGAGATGGATCCCATAAATGATAATGCTAAAGTGGCCAAGAACTTGAGACTAGATAGGTCATAGATGTAGAGAAAAACTTATTACTATTATTCAACTAAATGAACATAGCAATAAAATGACTTTTGATGACATATTACTATAGCATAGATCAGTGCTTCATTCAACCATCACCACAGAAGTTTCTTTTTCCAGTAGGTAGGAATTAACAAAGGGACTCAAAATTAACAATGTACAGAGAGTGAGAGATTTTGGAGTACTCACTCCTAAAGGGGATGTTTTCCCTTTAGGCACAGGGATCTATGTGCAAGGGGAAACAGAATAATTATTAGAGCCAGCAGCGACGGATGATGCCAAGGAAACAGTGCCTTTCCTGGTGCAACAGGACTGATACAAGTATAAACTCATAGAGACTGTAGTAGCACACATAAGACCTGCATGTATTCAAGCCAGATGGGGGTCCCAGCACTGAGAATGGGAAGTAAACATGGTGTCCCACTCCTAACTGAAAAGCTATTTGCAATTAATACTTGCTGATTTCATGGACTACATGTTTTTTTTGTGGGCCTTTTGTCTTCTTTTGTTTTGACTTGTATGTGTGTTATTTGTTTGTTTGTTTTGTCATTTTTGCGTTTTATGTTGAGAGAGAGAGAGAGAGAAAGAGAGAGAGAGAGAGAGAGAGAGAGAGAGAGAGAGAGAGAGAGAGAAAGAGCAGAAAGTTGGGTGGTTAGGGATGTGGGGAATATCTGGGAGAGGGGAAATACATAATAAAAATACATTGTAGGACAAAAATTCAAATAAAAAATAAAATAAAAACAAATATGTTCATGTTAACCAGAACGGTATTCATAAAGCAGTCTTATCTCAATTTCATTGGCATAGAAAAATAACTAGAACTCTGGCTATTCCGGGACCAGAAAGCAACAGGAGTCCAGGCCTCTGGCACCAGGGGATGAGAGAGTACTGGAGTACCATGCCTCCAGTTCCAGAAAGATCAGAGCTCACCTGGCCATGAGACATCCAGCTCCTGTGGGACCAGAGAGCACCCTCTGACCAGGAATCTAGTCCAGTGGTCTGAGAAGTCAGCAAAGGCCCATATTTCATCTCCAGTTTGCCAACATTTCCTTTAGAGACTGGAGCTTTGGTTCCAATGCTCTCTGAAGTCTCTGTGGCTATGGGGGCTGAATTCTGAGGTTGCAGTGGTCATTTCAATAAATGGATTCTAGAATGTTGTGATCTCAGTGGTTGGTGTGTGCCTGTGGCTCTAATCCCTATCTTCACACAGTACACAGACTCAGTGAGTTTGATATTTAGTGTCCTGCCTTCAGAGGGTTAATATAATTAAGGAGTGACAAGGTTTTGATTCCACCTTTGTCCTATTGACACATTATCAAAGTACGATCAGCTCAGGAACTGAATTTGACAGTCAACACCAAGTTTTTCAAGTCCTAGTAGCTGGAATCTATGTAGATATTCTTCTAGGAATAGTTTCAAAAAATCACCGCCCATCAAAGCTCAGGGATCAATGCCCAAGATGAAGTAAAAGACTGTAAGAGCCAGAAGTTGTAGATGACTTGACACAGACAACAGCGTTTTCCAGATAGAACAGGACTGAAACACATATGAATTCACAGAGTCTGTGACAGCGTGCACAAGACCTGCACAGGTTCTAACCAGACAAACTCCTAGCATGTGAGAGGGGGAGCAGACATAAAGTCCCACCCCAGATCAGGAAACTACTTGCAGTTGATCATTTCTGGGAAAGGAAAAAGCCAATTTTCTCCAATCGAGTGTCCCTGAGTACAACTGTACTCCAGCCCCATGTACACAAGAAGTTGCCCAACACAAAATGGACTCTATGTTTTGTGACTTTTTAAAAAAATTTTTGGTGTGTGTGAGAGAGAGAGAAAGAGAGAAAGAGAGGGGGGGAAGAGGTTTTTATTTTATTTTGGTTTGTTTTATTTTTGCCTCATTGTTTTTTGTTTGTTTTGTTTTCCATTTTTGGAGAGAGAGAGAGCATGAGTAGGGAGATGGAGAAGATCTGGGAAGAGTTGGGGTAGGGGAAACATGATTGAAACATATGAAAAAATTTTTAAAGAATAAACAAAATGAAAAATAAAACTGATTTTTAGATCAAAGAGGAGAATGATATAAATAGCAAAAGTAGTGTGGGGCTAAAATTTTTTCTGTTACAAAAGGCATATTATTGAAAATACTTGGATATACGAGAATAAAATATAAATAAACAGATGGGACCCTAGTACTTTTAGAAAGAGGACAGAAAGTTGGGCAGGTAAGGTAGGGGGTGAATCTTGGAGGAGTTTGGGAAAGAGGGATGAATATGATCAAAATACATTGTACAATATTCTCAAAGAACTAATTTGCTAAGATGACCCCAGCTAAGATTCCTAACAATAGTGGAGAGGGTGCTTGAACAGGTCTTCTCCTGTAGTCAGATTGGTGACTACCCTAATTGTCATCAGAGAGTCTTCATCCAGTAACTGAAGGAAGTGGATACAGAGATCCACAGCCAAGCACTGGGATGAGCAGTCTGGTTGAAGAGAGGGAGGAGGGATTATATGAGCAAACCGGGGGGCGGGAGGGGGGTTAACAAGATCATGATGGAGAAACCCACAGAGACAGCTGACCCCAGCAACTGGGAGGTCACGTACTCTGGACTGACAGCTGGTGAGCCTGCATGGGACCTAACTAGGGCCTCTGAATGTTACATTTATAACAACAGCAGTTGTGTGGCTTGGGCAGTTTGTGGGACCACTGGCAGTGGGACCAGGATTTATCCCTAGTACATGAGCTGGCTTTCTGGAGTCCACTCCCTATGGTGGGATACCTTGCTCAGCCTTGATGCAGGTGGGAGGGGCTTGGTCCTTCCTCAACTTGATGACGGGCTTTGTTGTCTCTTCATGGGAGGCCTTACCTTCTCTTGAGGGGGGGGTTGGGGGAGGTGGGGGGGAGTAGGAGGTGGTTGGTATGTAAAATGAAAAAAAGTAGTTAAACCGAAAAAAAGCTGATGTTGTGCATGCAAGGTGAAACTAACCAGATTTAGAAAGACAAATACAGTATGATTTAAAAAAATGAACTGTAAGAAAAATTTCAACAACGTAGGAATAGTATAAAATTGTTGTTACTGAAGACAGAAGAGGGAAGTCCAAGGGTAAAAGTCAAAGGTTACAAAGTTATAGCTATGTATGATGAGTAAGTCTAGGCACGTAATGTATGTTAAGAGGACTACAATTCATATGGTATCCTACATAGTCATTTTCTATAGAAAGTAGAAAGGAGATTTTCAGTACAGTGCTTTTAATACAACAATTGGTGGTTATGTAAAATGGCATACTTAGGAGTTTAATTTATAAATTAAAAGGAGATTTTACACACCTTAACTATACACAACAAAATTGGATTTTTAGTTTTTGAGAAAGGGGTGATGATGTCAAAGGAGTAAAAGGGAACATTAGGGAGTGATAAGTATGCTATCTTAGTTACACTACTTTATGCACCTGTAATCTACTGTATATTAATATCTCAATAAAATATTTTTAAAATATTGCGTTAAAATTACATGGAGTATTTATTTATTTATTTATTTATTTATTACTGATTTTTTGGTTTTTCAAGACAGGGTTTCCTGTGTAGTTTTGGTGCCTGTCCTGGATCTTGCTCTATAGACCAGGCTGGCCTCGAACTCACAGAGAATCCTCCTGGCTCTGCCTCCCGAGTGCTGGGATTAAAGGCGTGCTCCATCACTGCTCAGCTGTCTTCATTTATTTTTTGATACTGGGTCTTGCTATGAAACAACAACCTGCCTAGCACTCACTATGTAGCCTAAACTTATAGTAATCTTTCTGCTTTAGCCTCCCATATCCTGTGCTTACAGACTGTGGTCACCACAGCCAGCTTGGGGGCCTTTAACTACAGACTGTAGCACCTGCCATGTTTTAATTTCAGTATATCCTGAGTGGGACTTAATATTGCTAATATAATTTCACACAACTTGAAATTTCAAATGCTATTCTTTTAGAAGACTGCTATTAGAAACAAAACATTTCTTTCAACAAATTAACTAAAAGAGAAAAACAAAACGGAGATGGACCCAAATATTAAAGGATAAATAAGAAACAAATCAACCACATCTTATGTGTGGACATTATATTCTGATCCAATCAAAATAACTACAAAATACTGAGGAGATAATTGAAAGAATTGGGGTTTTTATAATACTGAGCTTGCTATAGTATTTGACATATGATCATAGCATTATGTTTGTATTACTTTAAAGTCATAGAGATATGCAGGCAATTTATGGATAATATACTGAGATTTATAGGGTGTATTTTATGGTTTGGAGGTGATTTAATTATGCGATTATATTTCCCAAGGTATCCATTATGACTAAAACCTTTTCTTCAAGCATACCACTATTTGGAGGTGATGGACACTTTGAATGGTATACAGTAGAAGGTTCTGATTGTTTTGGAGATGCCCTTAGAAGAGATTTTTGAACCCTAGTCTCTATTGCCATCTTTTTAAAAAATATCGAATATTAAACATATATTTGCCCAAATGAATGGGCATACGTGGCTCCACCCAGAAACACACCTCCTTATGTTACATTGTAGATGGCGCTGCTGCCATCTACGTCCACCTTCAGCATCTTGCTAGAGTCAGAAATTGTGCCAGCTCTGAACTTTCTGCCTCCAAACCTGAGTTTCAAATTCTTACCTTCAGGAATTTAGTTTCCTTAAATACTTCATTGTAGTAGCACAAAACTAATAAAATTTACTTGGAAGGCAGTTGAGGAGAGACAAGTGGATGGGTAAAAAGTAAAGTAGAAAAAGATGGGCTGTGAGCTCATAATTGTTCCTACTTGATTTTGGGGACACGGAAATTCATCATAATAGTGTCTTTACTCCTGTTCATGTGTGAAAGCTTCAATAAGAAAAGGTCATATACAATATATATGTATATATGTATATATATATGCATATGTACATATATGATGGAACTGAGAACAATAATACTCAATAATACTAAATGGCATTGGACTACCAAAAACTATTGAAATCAAAAGGAAGGGTATAAAACTTTTAAATGCATTTGTACACACAAAGGAGACAAATGAAAGGAAAGGGGAGAGATTGATGATTTCCTTGGCTGGCTGAGCTAGCCAACTCCTAATGTCTTTCTCAGTTCAATACAAATTAGATTTACATGCAGTATGTTTCTCAAATACAGAGGGCAGCCTGAGACAACTTCACATGTACTCGGTTAGTGTAATTCATTTGGAACTGCCTGAATCAGCTGTCACAATATTGTGTGTTTCTTTTCTCAGAATGTAATACCCAGCTTGTGAAAAGGATCTCCAGAACAAGGCACTCAGACTAGTTAGCCAAACAGTACCCTACCACAAGTGCTAAGAAACTCTGTGCAATACATAGGACTGATGGGCCTATCAGGGAATAGTATGATTACATCATGTATGTTTTAGCCAAAACTGGTCCAGTAAGGCCTTTGGCTTTAGATCTTTCCCTTTCTCTACACGATATCTTGGAAAATGAAGAATATATTTAAAGTCCATTTTTATTTTACTCACATATTTCAAAGAAAAAAATGTCCCCCACTTTGTTTGAAACTAGACAATTGGTCTTAACCAGGCAAGACTATGTGGCTAACGTCTTTATGTTTCTCATTATGCTGTAAGCTTTGCCATCTTAAAATGTTTTCTGATAAATAGTAGGTAGTTCGAAAAAAAGAGAAAAGGGGAAAGAAAATTGTAATCCACTCAACAAATTACTTCTCTATATGAGTCATTTGTCTCTATTTAGTCTTAAGTTTATCCTAATATTAAAATAAGAAATGAGTCACTTTTTAAATTTTAGAAGCATTAAAAAAAATCTCTGGTTACGTAACTAATCTAATATATATATATATATTTATATATAAAGAAAATGGACTTTAATATATCCTTTACCTTCCAAGATTATATATATGTGTGGTGTGTGAGTGTGTGTGTGTGTGTGTGTGTGTATTTACAAATTTTCTCTCATTACCGCCTTGGCTGCTTCCCAGAGATTGCATATCTCTATCTTCAACAAATTATGTAACACTAGGTAATCTTTCAATATTTCACATATTCTGTTTGTATTTTATGGGAACAATTTGTTCATAGCATATGAACGACAGCCCTGAGTGATTATTATGACAATCAGGGTTTTGTAATAAATTTACTATTTTCTATGCAGATATTGGATGCATCTTTCCTGCTTTATGGCACACAAAATCTCCAACTACAAAAAATGATAAAAGTGCATTAAAATGATCTCAAAGTTCCAATGTCTATAACTCCACACATTTTTTCCCCTGAGAAATGACTGTACCAAAATGGCTCCAGTGTACTCTTGTGGGATGTCGGAATACCAATCAGTGCCCTTTCCAGAGCTGCTTTCCTCAGGTAATATTGCCTCTTGCTGTGTTTTAGCAAACCCCACTTTTCAAGGATACATACCAGAACCCAAGTCATAAGCAACATCTGTCTCATCAGTGCTTTATAGGTTGAAGTCTGTCGAATTCATGAGGCAATTAACCATGTGCTGCCCAAGATATTTCTACTATGATTATCTTAAATACTGCTCAAATATTCAGTGGAGACTGGCTTTCCCAATGAGGCAAAAGAAAACTAGGAATCTAAGATTTACTTTGAATTCCATATTTGTGAAAAATGTTCAAGTATGTTCCTTGTGTTAGATCTTAATTGTTAGATCTAAACAGGGAGAGGACAGTGTGGAGAGTGGTAGAGGCTTATCCTATGGATTCTTTAGCTTTGTTACTCTTGATATAATATGTCAGTATTTTATTACTTGAAAAGGAAAGTGAACAACCAGATGGATACATATATAATTCATTTTTGTTCATGGTACCCTGCTCACCCCCATGTATCTGTCTTAGTTTATTTTACTAAGGAGACATTCAGTACATATTTGGATTTAACTCTGTTTCCAGTATTTTATAGTTAATGTTGCCATGCAATAGTGAAAAAATAGCTTGTTTTTCTTTCCAACTGTTCTTTTCTATGTCACTAGCATAGGGAAAAATAATATGTACTAGATAGAAAACCAATCCACTCCCATTTGATTTAATTTCATTCCTTTTATATCATAAAAACCAAGAGGGTTTAAAGCTGGACTTGAGGTACATGTGGTTTTTTTTGACATTTTCCATTTTTGAAAACCATTCAATGCCCGTAATAGCTAGTACCTCTTTCCTCTCATTCGTATTATTTTATTTGTAATTGTGCATGCTTGTCTAAGGCTTGTTTTTGCATTCCTTTGTTTTGAGGGTGCATATTTATTTTTCTAATTATAAGAGTAATATAACCACATTACAAAACTGCAGCAAATAAAAGAGAGAAAAATAACACCCCTAATTGTAAAGCCCTAATATAGGTACTATTATCATTTTGATGTATTTCCCTTTCACTTTGTTTTACTTTTTCACAGATTTTTAAATACATATATATATATATATATATATATATATATATATATGGCATTTTATTTTTTCTCCGGCATTTTTGCATTCCTCATTATAGAAAGAGTCCATTTTACTACCTAGTTTTTGAAAGCATTATTTTAATATAAAAGGTTATGTAATGATAAAATCTGGTATAAAAATATATAAACAGTTCTTACCCCATCAGTTTAATATAGCATTTAAAAATCATTTTGAGGTTTATTGTCTCCTATTTATACTTGTACATATTTTTAAGTTTTTATAAGTCTTTTCTTTTTTGGTTTTTCGAGACAGGGTTTCTCTGTGTAGCTTTGCACCTTTCCTGGAACTCGCTTGGGAGACCAGGCTGGCCTCGAACTCACAGAGATCTGCCTGCCTCTGCCCCCCGAGTGCTGGGATTAAAGGCGTGCGCCACCACCGCCCGGCGTTTTTATAAGTCTTATTTGCCCATTACTTAAACTACTTTTTTTCATATTGCTCCATAGCTTTCGTATAAAAATCTAAAAGCAAACAAACAAAAAGGAATGGAAAGACACTATAAGCCTAACCAAGTATAATCATATAACCATATGCTATGTCATATGTTTCTTTTATCTTTTGTAGCTATATATTTTCATATTGTAGGCATTGATTACACAGTATTTCAGCATCATGTTTTCACATTTCCTTAAAGACTAAACCTTCCTTACAGTGTTGCACAAACTCTATAAAAACTGTTTCAGTAAAACAAAATGATGAAACACTGCAATATGAATATAAAAATCTCCTCCAACTCTTGCAACATGCACCACATTTGCTTTTTGCTTTAATGAAACACTTTCAGTCAGGCTTTAAATTAAGTAAACTACTGACTTATCAACAACCAGACATTTAAAATATCTGAAACATACTATAACATCTTATGAGTACAACATAACTATATTACAGATGTACATAGTCTTTATAATAACCATTTTTTAAATGTAAATATAAGAAAAACCACTATGGAAAATTTTGAAAAACAAAATTCATGTTACTATTCATACAAAAGCACAGCCACACTATTGATAGATTGTATCATTTTCCTTACACATATTTGTTGTTAAATTGCATTAATTATATTTTTAGCACTGAATTTTGCATAAGCTTTTCCCATGTTGCTACATAATATTCATACATATGTTCTATACAAAAACATGCTTTGAATCCCACATTCAAGTACTGCAATTTTTAGCTTTTTTAGCTTCTCTCAATATACTTAGCTTTGTATAGCATAGATAATCATTTTTACTCTTTATTTACTTTGTTGTATTGGTATAAAATTTTCTTATACATAATTATTTTAAAAAGTAGATCAAAATTTCAATAAAACAATATATGATGGCAGTCAATATCATTTTGATATTTTTCTTATCTTTTTATTATAATTTGAGTTTCTTCATTGTAGTAACAAGTATTCTCTGTGTTGCTATTTGTGCTTTTTCAAATGTAATAGTGTTTTGCTCTCTTAATATCTTCTTACATTTATACTGTTTAATTAACATACAATTACATCGTTTCCCCCATCCTTTCTCCAACCACTCCCATCTTAGCCCACTCCCTCTCAAGTACATGGCCTCTTTTCCTTTAATTATTATTTTTATCCATAAAAATACAACGTACTAAGTTTCTTTAGCATTACTAGTATGCATATATTTTTAAGGCAGAGCACTTGGTGCTGACTTACAAATTAGGGGGCTTATTCTTGGGCAAAAAAATAATTCTCAGTAGTCATTAATTGCATGTAGCTCTTCATCTGGGGTGGAGCTGCGATTTTCCCCTATCTACATTGACATGTAAACTGGTGGTGACATTGTCTAGGTCTTGTTTATGCAGCCATGTTGTTTTTATTTCCTTGGTGAAGTTTCCCTGTCATTTCAAAAAGACACACTCTCAAAGAAGACTTCCTGGACCTCTGGCTCTTGTAATCTTTTGGTCTCCTGGGATGATCCTTGAGATTCAGGTGTAGAGGCTATATAGTACATATATAAACTGGGCATAGATACTCCATAATCTGTGGTTCGCTGAAATTTGACTAGTTGTTGCATTCTGTAATGGTCTCCACTTGCTCAGAGTAGAAGCTTATTGGACAAAAGGTTAGAGCTTAACTTATCTGTAGTAATGCAGATAATTATTTAGAATATGGTCAGGAATTATACTAGTTTAGCAAAGTGGTAATAGCAGGTTCTTCTTTAAGAACTATGTCTTCACTAGCCACAGGAAGGTATGCTACTCTTCCTTTTGCAAGACTGTTGGTTATAACCAGGATATAAAAGTTCCTATTGAATCTTTATGGATAATTTGTTATTCTGGTAATTGTGTTAATTCATAGGTGTCACGGGTGGTGGGTAGGACTATTGATTGTTTTTTATTTTGTTGTTGTCAGCTTGCATATCATCTTCTAGTACTAGAAATACTGGTCCTCAGGGAACAAGCTTTCAGAACAGATCCATATTACAATTTTAGAATGAGCTGGTACAATTTTCCACTTATTATGTGGTATGATATTTCTTTTACTTTCTTAATTTATTTTTTCCTACAATATATTTTGATCATATTTGTTCCCCCTCTCGACTCCTCCCAGAACCTCCCACCCCATTACACAACCAACATCATGTTCCATGTCTGTAGCTAGAGTTTTCCTGCCTGGCCCACGGTCAGGATAAATCTCTTTCACCTGCCAGTCCCACAGCCGCTCAGACCCAACCAAGTAAACACAGAGACTTATATTGCTTTCAAACTGTATGGCCGTGGCAGGCTTCTTGCTATCTACTTTTTCTATCTTAATTTAATCCATTTCTATAAATCTGTACCTTGCCACATGGCTCGTGGCTTACCGGCATCTTTACATGCTGCTTGTCCTGGCGGTGGCTGGCAGCGTC
Organism: Peromyscus nudipes; assembly: GCA_902168325.1. Taxonomy (NCBI): domain Eukaryota; kingdom Metazoa; phylum Chordata; class Mammalia; order Rodentia; family Cricetidae; genus Peromyscus; species Peromyscus nudipes. The sequence goes on from CABHPH010126922.1 coordinate 11,806, forward strand.
TGGCAGCGTCTCCTTCCACCTTCCTCCTCTTTTTATTCTCTCTGTTAGTCCCGCCTATACTTCCTGCCTAGCCACTGGCCAATCAGTGTTTTATTAGCAACACATTTGCCATACAGAACATCCCACAGCAATGTCTCTCTCTAAAATTATAAAACAAAAAAAAACAAAAAATAAGAAAACCAAAATAACAACAACAACAACAACAACAACAACACACACACACACACACACACACACACGATTCCATTTTGTGTTAGCTAACTACGGGGTATTCGTCCTGCCCTGTTGTGTGATTGGAGAAAATTCTTCTTTCTTTCCCCAGTGGATATCACTTACAAACAGCTTCTTAGTTGGGGGACAGATCTTGTGTGATTTTTCCCTTCTCAGTGGTGGGATTTTGTCTTGTTTGAACCTATGCCAGCCTTGTACATGTTGTTATAGTCTATGAGTTCATATGCATACCAGTCTAGTTTTGTTTGTAAAATGCTCTTTCCTCTAAGTCATTTCCCTCTCTGGCTCTTACAATCTCTCTGCCTCTTCTTCCACGTAAATCCCTGAGCCTTGAGAGGAGGGGGTTGATAAAAACTTCCTGTTTATGGATGAGTGTTCCAAAGTGCTTTACTCTATGCACAATTTCTGGTTGGGGGGGGGTGTCTCTGTGTTAATTTACACCTAGTGCAAGAAGATACTTCTCTGATGAGGACTGAGCAATGCAGTGATATATGAGTATAGCAATATGTTATCAGGAGCTATTTTGATGCTATGTTTCTTTTTTCTGAGATAGTTTCTTTCTGTAGCTCTGGCTGTATTGGAACTTATTCTGTAGATAAGGCTGACTTGTAACTAACAGATATCTACCTGCCTCTGCCTCCCGAGTACTGGGATTAAAGGCGTGTGTCACCACCACCTGGCTGCTATGTTCCTTTAGTAGAATAATAGCAGTAGATTTTACCCTAGGGTCCATGACCCATGTAGTCTCAGGTTCTTTACTTTTACAGCTTGGTTGGACTGCTGATTGCTACTCTACCTTGGTAGCTTGCATAGCACTTTCTGATGTTATGACAGCTGGTCCTCAGGTTGGAGGCATCCATGGCAGTTTCAAATTGATTCTTCCAAGTCCTATATCTGAAGTGTGCATTATCTTCAGCAATAGAGCTTTGTTCAATCCTAAGTGGTCAGGCCTCAACACATGTACATACAAGTAAAGATAAGTGGACTCAGTAGGATATATATATATATATATATATATGCATATACTTGAAAAATAATAATTAGAGAAGAGATCATGTTATTTGGCAGATGGCATGGGAAGTGTTGGAAGGAGAGAGTGAGGGGCAGGAGTGATGTAGATATGGTACTCAAGTATGAAGTTCTCAAAAATAATATTACTAATAAAGAAATGAATAAACAAATGCATAAATAAATAGTAATAGAACACAAGGTTGTATGGGTAGGGAAAGGAGTGGCTATGGGAGGTATATGGGGAGGTTTGTGAATACGATCAAAATTCATTGTATGAAATCCTCAAAGAATATAAGAAAAATGAGAAAAAGAAACCACCTTGTTGCCAAATCTCTATTAATGAGCATTTAAGATTTTTGAAAAAGACAGAAGCTAACAAATTTTTCTAGTTATATGGCCTTCTTCCTATAATTTGCATTAATGTTATCTCATTAAAATACATTTGACAAATAGTTTGAGCAGTAGTTTTTTTATATACCTTTTCCAGTTTTTTTTTGTGAGAACATTTTGTCCAATGGTCAGCAACTTACATAAAGTTTTATTTCTTTTCACATTCTTGTCAGTTTTGAGTTCATTTTTCTTTCATTTCAGGATAAGAGAATGTGTCACTCACTTTCTGCATTCTTTATTCTGCTCTTACTCAAGGATCTTAAGAATTCTAGCTGATAAAAACACTTATCTCAGGTATTTGTAAAGAAACCACTCTGCTTAAACTTACCCTGTTAGATACAAATAAATAAAAGCACGGATTTTGTCAGATATCAAAACTCCCTTCTTTTTCTCATATGACCATGGTATCATCTCTTTTATTCTTATTGTTGTATTGATCTCAAGAGTTACCTATTTAACACCCACTCTGAACAAAGTACTATGACTAAGCACAAGATAAGTGATTCTTCAGTATTCATCCAAAACTCTATTTACTCATAAAATTCCTTCCTCACATCTATATTAACATTCGCTTCTGGTATGATTTCTTTTTTTCTCTGCCGCCCCAACTTCCTTATTTTGTTTACATAGTGTGCTTGATAATTTTATTTAGTTTCCCTTCTGCTTTTGTTTTCTTCAGGGCCACCCTTCCCTTTAGATAAGGCCTCATATAGTTTAGGTTGGTCTGAAATTTCAGATATTCCTGCTTCTATTACCTGTGAGCTCAGATTATAGGTTTGAGCCACCATGTTGGGCATTCAAGATCTCATGTTAACCAGACATATGTCTTCATCAAGTTTTAACAGTGAGAACATGTTTTATTTGCTTTCTTCTAACTGTTGCTGCTCCTGAAGCTAAAGAGGAGTTGATTTCACCACATTTCTCTCATTTTTCTCTCTGGATAAAACACTATGTTTTACTTACATGTTTGAATTTCTCATATTCTTTGCTTATTATATCTAAGTTTCACGCTCTTCTTAAAAAATTTGTATTTGGGTATTAACAGAAAACCACAGGTGTTAAGTTCAGCTCACACTAAGTCAGTTCTGTCTCTACTACAGATTGCTCAGAGGTTTTGAGAAAGTTCTTTATCCTTTCCATGTCTCACTTTTCCCATATTCATACAAGATGTTAGGCAAATTGGTTTATTAGACCCCTTCCTGCTTTGTCAATCTGTGATTTTACCGCTCTGAAAGCATTTTCTATGTAATGGTTTGTAACTCTGTCTACTCTACTTTTCTCTTTGTCACAGGTATTGTCAGGAATACGATTGCATGAGACATTTCCCACTCGCTGTACATTTTTTCTGTGTACTCATTCAACTTGTTTTGTTGAATGCTTTCTCCTGAGCTTAACAGAGTTCTACTGCACATTAAATTCCGCACTAACTCCATTTCCGACTCGGAGACCTTTTGCAATTTTCACAGAAATAGAAAATGCTAGTACTGGAAGTGTAATCAGAGTTTAGGGGTAAAAGCTCCATCTCTAGCAGTCTCAACAGGTTGAGACCAGCCACCTATTCTAAAGAGATGTGTAATGGTGGAAAGCAGGAAAAGGAGATTTAATCAATGTGTAGTGAAGAGGAAAAATAAAGGGCTCAATGTCCTTGAGTTTGTCTTTAGAGTACTGACAAAAGCTTTCAGTTTAAATACAGGAAGTATCTGGGCAAGGGGGAAGATGCATTATTACTAAGATTACTAAGATGCATTATTACTATTACTAAGTGGTCCTGTTCAAAGTGTTCTGGCTGATCATGTCTCAGTTCTGATTCTGCAAAGTGGTTTGAAGGAATTGTTATCAATGTCATTGCTTGGGGTAATCCATCTATTTCTTACAAGATGATTACCTCTAGTCAAGGGTGTTGCCTTCTCATTGTGGATAATTGGCCCCATGAGGGGTTGGCTTGTCTTATGAGGATTTGATGTTCATGAAATCTAAAGTGTCTGCAGATTTAGGATAATGATTTTCCTTCACTTTCAGCCTTGAAGAGAGATGTGATGGTATCACAAATGCACTTTGTCAAAAACATAGAAGAATACACCCTGTCTTTTCAATATGTCAGAATCTATTGAAAAACAGTAAGTGTACAAAGTTCAGAAGGTTTAATGACAGAAATCTGTCATATAATCCCACCTAAATTGGTAACCTGGTCAAGGTAAAGGCCATTTATTTTATCCTAATCTTGATTACTAATACTGCACAGTAACCCCATCTCTATGCATGCATGTGTTTTACAAGATGAATGCAAATGAAAGAGTCTACAACAGAGTTCGAGAGATTTCTGAAGTGGATGAAGAGAGACTGTAATGATATGATGACCAAACAGACTAATGCCTGCAAGGAGCTGCTGCTGGAGTTTCTGGAGTCAGGCTTTGAGACTACAGCAGCAGAGTTCAGCTGGGAGGTGAAAGGCCAAACTAGGTCCAAAGCAGCAAAAAGAGGGGTCAGGTCCATGTTCACATGAGCCAATAGGTGGACATGAAAGCAGTTAGGTAGGCCGCATAAACAACAGTAGACCAAATAGAGCTGAAGGCAATCCTTGACACACACAAAAATATTCAACTTGGTGTGGGACCATGCCATCATTGTACTGTTACTGTCCATAAGTTTGTGAGGTCCAGGCAGGAATTACACTGTTTTCTCTGTGTGGTGTGTTTGGAACGTTCTTGGGCCTTGTTTCCCTCATAGAATTTTAGTGCCCTACAGTTTCTGTTACCCTAATAAACTTACAAGGTAATTTATTTTTTATCCCCAAGAATAAGATATTTATTAATCTGTGCTGGATCAGTGATGCCTGACAGATGGTGCAATTTCTAGGTCCGCACAAAGGCTCAAATATATACAAGAGATGTTCTGTAAAATAGAACGTTCTGGGCAAAGCACAACATGAAGTACCTTTTATGCTATATGAAGTAACTTAGAGGAAAGCCTAACCTGATCTCAATTAACAGTTTAGATTGACACTCTGAGTGTTCAAAGTGCCTTTGCAGAGTGAATCAGGTGTCTCACCCAAAGTGAAGGAAACAGATGGAACATGAAGACAGGGATGATGCCCTTTCTTCTTCTTTTAGTTGCCTTTGGACATAAGCAAGAAGTAACCTGTTCTAGCAAAGCTACATTTAAATATCTTCCGTAGAAGATTCATTAAAAATCCAGATTACCTTGCTTTATTTACAGATAAGGCCTAGAGAATTGTTAAAGACCACACAGAATAAGAAGCATAATAATACTCAAGTACAATTCTGATGTGATTTTATTTACTATATATGAGCAATTAAATTAATGTCCTATCTAATATATATGAGAGAAAATATTATTTATAATATAATATATTCTACACAACACAATGCTATATATTTAAGACTTGATGAGTGAGTTCCAAGATGTTATATGGTCTGGCCCTTCATTATAGATCATCTTCTACTACTTGCCTATTATTCACTTTGCAATGATACATAGCATACTTCAGAAATGATATATGAATGTGTTGGCTACATTTATGCTACCTTGAAATAGATAGAGTTGGAAAAGGGAACCTCAATTGAGAAAATATCCCCACAAAACTGATGTGCAGACAAGCCTGTGAAGCATTTCCTTCGTTGGTGATTGGTGTGGGAGGACACAGTTTACTGGTGGGTTGTATCATCCCTGGACTAGTGGTCCTCAGTATTGTAAGAAGGCAAGTTGAGCAAGCCATAGAGAGCAAGTCAGTAAACATTGCTTCTCCATGGTTTCTGCCCCATTTACTGCCTCTAAATACCTGCTGTGACTTCCCTCAGTGATGGAATGCAATCTGAGAGCTGTAAGATGAAATAAACCCATTCCTCTCCAAGTTGATTTTGGTCATGGTGTTTTATCACAGCAGTTGAAACCCTAAGACTTAAATTGGCATCCATTCATGGGGCATTCTTAGGACAGATATAAACTTATATGTTTTGTGAGGACTGTGGTGGCATTTTGGAACTTTGGAAGGAGAAACCATTGAGTGTTCAAAGCTTAGTGAACAACAGTTCTGGGGAATCTTGAAAGATAAGAATGTCAAGAGCAATGCATATGATGGAGGCCTGGTTTATGACATTTCACAGCAGAGTTTGAGAGTCCCTTAAAGATTCTATTGGAGCCGATAATTTTAGGTTTAAGAATCTGTGGCTCTAGTCAAATGGGGCTGACAAATTGGTTGCGGTAAACAAGAGACCAGAATCACTAAAGTGGAGTCTTTGTTTTACTGAGATAATTGATGCTGATACTCTGGGGCTGAGAAATTATGGGTGATTAATAAGAAAGCAATATCATTGAAGACTGTAAATCTGGGAATATTTAGTCAGTGTCAGAAAATAGAAACTGTGGTCCAGAGGTACGCAAGGTTGCAACTCGTGCTGGCAATTAAACTTGGCAGTGTGTGAGTCTCCAAGGTACTATTGAATTTGAGGATAAGAAGGGAATCTAGAGAGTAGCTGAGACTTTGCACTGTGAAAGGCAAGGAGAGGCTCTTTGTGAAGGTGGAGACTTCGTAGCAGTGAAAACTCAAGGTTTGAAGGGTAATGGAAAGGGGCTGCAATTTAGGACCATGTGTCAGGGTTAGAGTTCCTGAAGACAGCTCAGGAGAGGATACTGGAGAAAGTGCATCTAGGTTGCAACAGAAAATCCCAGCACTTTTGGAGATGCTAGTAACAAGGACGGCAGCAGGCAGGTCATGGAGCCAGCCCAAGGTTAGGAGAAAAGCTGAATGCTGTGTATGGCAGAACTAGAGAAATGCAACTTTGTTGCCCAAAAGATCATGATGAATCCCAGAAATTGAACAATAGAGGTTATTTACATTGTTGGAATTTAGTTTGGGTATTTTTTAGTTGTGATTGTGTCTTTGTTCTTCCTTCTTGAAATAAGAGCATTTAACTTATTTTTTTTTTGTTTACAAACTGTATGGCCGTGGCAGGCTTCTTGCTAACTGTTCTTATATCTTAAATTAATCCATTTCTATAATTCTGTTCCTTGCCACATGGCTCGTGGCTTACCGGCATCTTTACAGGCTGCTTGTCCTGGCGGTCCATTTAACTTATTTTTAAAATTTGTTTCATTTATTTTTTGAAGTTATGATTACATTTTTCATTCCATTCTTCAAACCATCCCATACATCCCTTATTTTTCTTTTTGATCAATTATTCTCACACATACATATAGATCTACTGATGTATGTATGCACGTATCCATCTATTTATCATCTAGCTAGCTAGTTATGAAAACGTAAGTACAACTTGCTCAGTTCATATAATGTGACATGTCTGTATGTTTTCAGGGCTGACCATTTGGTATTAGATAAAAATCAGTGCATACTTCCCTGGGGAAGACTCTTTCTCATGCTACCTACCAGCATTCCTTATTTGATTAATGCTGGAGTTCTTGTGAGACCTTTCCATTTACCAAGAAATTTTATGATTTAATTTTTCTTTAAAGCTGAATACTCTTCCATAGACTCTGTGTACAACATTTTCATTATCTATTTGCCAGTTGAAGCATACTTAGGTTGTATCCATTTCCCACTTATTGTGAACAAAGCAAAAATGAACGTAGCTTAGAAAGTGTCTGTGGAGTCTGATGTAATGATGAGAATGAGTTTCTGTTTCTCCATATCCCTGCTGCTGGTTGTTTTGTTGATCTTTGTCAATCTGACAGGGGTAATGTGAAATCCCAGGGTGGTTTTGATTTGCATTTCCTTAATATCTAGGGAATCATTTCTCTTTTTGAACTCTGTTTTCATATGGCAGGGCCATTTTTTGTTTTTTTTCTTTTTTATTATTAAGAAATTTTCTATTCATTTTACATACCAACCACAGATTCCCCTCTCCTCTCTCCTCCTGCCACCCAGCCTTCCCCCCAAACCAACCCCCCATTTCCTCCTCCAAGGCAAGGTCTCCCATGGGAAGACAGCAGAGCCTGGTACATTCAGTTGAGGCAGTTGGGTCATATCTATTTCTTGAGATCTTTACATATTCTGAATATTCATCCTATGTCAGATGATGTAGAGATTGCAAAGACTGTCTCTTGTTCTGTGGGATTCCTCAGCACTCAAATGATTGTTTCTTTTGTTGTGATTTTTTTATTTTATGAAATATTTTTTGTTTTATGAAATCCCACTTGACATTTGTCAGTCATAGTTCTTGGGTGACTAGAGGCCCATTCAGAAAGTCCTTTCCTACACTGGTATCACATAGGGTACTGACTATGTTTTCTTCTAGCAGTTTTAGTGTTTCAGGTTTCAGATTTAGGTTTTTTTATTCATTTGGAGTTTGTTTTTGTTCAAGGTCATAGATTGAGCTCTGTTTTATTTTCCTGTATGTGGACATCAAGTTTTCCCAGCCCCAGTACTTGAAGATGTCTTTTTCCCCCAGTTTATATTTTTGACATCTTTGTCAAATTTTAAATTTTAAATGGCTGAAGTTGCACATATTCATGTTTGCTTTTCCCAGTACCATATTCTTTGTATTCTATATTATATCTATGACTTTTTAATGTATCCTGAGATTTAGGATGATAATCCATCTAGCATTGTCATTTTTCCCAGGATTGTTTTGGCTGTCTAGGGTCTTTTGTGCTTCCACATGACTTTTAGGATAGTTTTCTTTTTTTCTATTTCTTCGAAAAATTAAATGGGGATTTTTGTTGGATTGTATTGAATCTGTAAGTGGCTTTTGGGAAAATGGCCATTTTCACAATATTAATTCTACCAAACCATGAGCAATTATATTTCCATTTTCTAATGACTTTCTCTGTCTCTTTGTTCAGAGGTTTAAATTTTTGCTTAGGTTTATTCCTAGATTTTTAAATTTTCTTTGATGTCATTTCAAATGGGAGTGTGTTCATGATCTCTTTCTCTGAATGTTTGTTGTTGATGTATACAAAATTATTGATTGAACAAGTTGAGTTTATATACTTGCACATTACTGAATTTTTTGTCTCTGGTAGTTTTCTGGTAGAATTTTTGGGATCTCATATATAATATGACATCTGCAAATAGGATAGTTCAGCTTCTGCTGTTCTTGTTTGTACACCCCTTTAACAACCTTGCCTGCCTTGTTTCTCAAGCTAGGAATTCGAGCACAATATCAAAAAGAAGCAGGCAAAGCCCTGTCTCATTCCTAACTTCATTTGGATTGCTTCAAGTTTTTCTACATTTAAGATAATGTGGCTTGTATTATGTTGTGCCATATTCCCTTTAGCTCTATATTCTCTTGAACTTTCATCATGAATGAATGCTATGTGTTTCAAGGCTTTTTTTCTGCATCTACTGTGATTATCCTGTGATTTGTATGTTTGAGTGTGATGTGGTTTATTACATTTGTTGATTTGCATGTGTAGAAGCATCACTGCATTTCAGGGATAAAACCCTGGAGGGTAATCTTTTTGATATGTGTCGGGAATTTTTTTAAGTATTTTATTGAGCAGTTTTAGATCTATGTTCATCATGATATTATTTTGTAACTTCCTTTCTACTTTTGTTGTTGTTGCATCTACCAGATTTGGTATTAGAGGTATACTGGATTCCTAGAAGGAGTTTGGGAGTGCTCCTCCCATTTCTTTCTTTTCCTTTTTGCCCCTCTCTCCCTTCCTCTCTCCTACCTTCCTTCCTTCCTTCCTTTCTTTGTTTTTTTCCTTCTTTCTTTCCTCCTCCTGCCTCCTCCTCCACCTTGTTCTTCTTGGGTAGTTTAAGTAGGATTAATGGTAGATATTTTTGAAAATATGGTAGAATTATGCTGTAAATCCATTTGTCTGTGAATTTTATTTATTTACTTTTTTTTCTAGCTCAAATGCTTTTATTACTATTTCAGTCACCTCATTTGTTAAGGGTATTTTTAGGATGTTGACTTCTTTGTTAGTTAACTTTGGTAGTTTTGCTGAATCTAAATATTCATCCATTTCTTTTTGATTTTACATCTTAATGGGTACTAGTTTTACAGTATTCTTTGGGATGTTCAGTGTTTCTTTTGTGTCTATTGTAATGTACTGGGGGTTTCCCTTGTACCAGGTTTCTATCTGACCACTAAAATGTCCCCCCTTTCTGGTCATTTCTTTCAGTATGCTTCTGTTTCATCTACCCCCCAACATATCCCCTGTTCTCATCTGTACCTCCCTCCAGTCCACTCACGAAATGTATTCTAGTTCCTCTTTCTAGATAAACCCATGTGTCCCCCCTTGTCACCTAGGCTCTCTGGATCTGTGGATGTAGCATGGTTATCCTTTTTTTTACAGCTAATATCCATGTATAAGTGAGTGCATACCATGTTTGAAGTTCTAGTTAGAACAATAAGACAAAAAAGATCAAAGGGATACAGATTGAAAAGAATGAAATCAAAGTGTTCCTATTTGCAGATGATATGATAGTATACATAAGCAATCTCCAAAATTCTACCAGAGAACTCCTACAGCTGATAAACACCTTCAGTTAAAAAAATCAGTTGCCCTCCTATATACAAATGGCAAACAACAGAGAAAGAAATCAGGGAAACAACACCCTTCACAGTAGCCACAAATAATATAAAATATCTTGGGGTAATTCTAACCAAGCAAGTGAAAGACCCGTATGACAAGAACTTCAAGTCTTCCTCAATATAAGAAGACATCAGAAGATGGAAAGACCTCCCATGCTCATGGATCGGTAGGATTAACATAGCACAAATGACCATCCTACCAAAAGCAATCAATAGATTCAACACAATCCCCATCAAAATTCCAACACAATTCTTTACAGACATTGAAAGAACATTATTCAACTTCATATAGAAAAACAAACAAACAAACAAACAAACAAAAAACAGAGTGGCTGAAACAATTCTGTACAATGAAATAACTTCTGGAAGTATCACCATTCCTGATTTCAAACTGTACTTCAGAACTGCATGAATAAAAACTACATCGTATTGGCATAAAAACAGACACGTTGATCAATGGAATCCAATTGAAGACCCAGGTGTAAATCCACACACTTATGGACACCTGATTTTCAATAAAGAAGCTGGAAATATACAATGGAAAAAAGAAAGCTGTAGCAGGAATCTTAAAAGTTCTTATTAATAAAATCAAACCTGAGCCAGGTATTGGGGTGAACACTGGAAGGTCAGAGAACCAGAACAAGCCACAGCTTCCTCACCTTGCCAGTTTCTCAGCTGATCCTATTTCCTCAGACTGGAAGCTTCTATGTACTCATCCCAATGGCTCTCAGCTGAACTGCTGCTCAAAAGCCTGAATGCTTAACCAGCCAAAATGCTTAACCAGGTCAAATGCGTCTAGTTTCTGGTCTTCATGCCTTATATAACTATCTGCTTTCTACCACCACTCCCTGGGATTAAAGGCTCACTTTCTGGGATTAAAGGCTTGTGTCACGGTGCCTGGCCGTTTCCAATGTGGCTTTGAACTCACAGAGATCCAGAGGGATTTTACCTCTGGAGTGCTAGGATTAAAGGTGTGAGTGCCACCATTTTCTAGCCTTTGTATCTAGTGGCTGTTCTGTCTCTGACCCCAGATAAGTTTATTAGGGTGCACAATATTTTGGGGAACATAATACAGAAAGCATCTTGAACAACTGTGTTTTTTTTCTTTTAGTTTTGATTTTCCATATCATTCGCTTACTTGATCTAGGTCTTGTACTTTATCTTTGAGTCCTGATACTCTGTGTTCTGCTCAATTTATTCTACTTTAAAATTTTCCTTTGTGTTTTCTCGACAGCTGAGTCTTGGAGTCCATGAACTCCTTCACCCTCCATGCTAGAAGGTTGACGTGCTTGACCTTGTGCAGCTGCAACTGCTGTGAGTTCTTGAGGACATTAGTCTTGTTATGTCCAGAAGACACTGTTTAGCCCCAGTCTTTTGGGTCTCTGTCCCATACAGGTTTTCTATTCTCTCTTTCTATTACCGTCTCTGAGGCTTGTGGAGTGGCATGTGATATAGATTTGCAGCTGAGAAATTTATTTTAAGACAATTTTTCCCTGAACTTTGATGAATTGTTTATGTGGTAATCATTGTCCACTGTACAAATAAACTTCCTTTACATGGTCTGAAAGCTTCACTAATCTATAGATATATAGATATCAATTTAGAATATTTAGAGGAAAGTTTGAAACAATATCCATTTAGGAAAATTACCCTTGGGAGTTATGAGCTCCCTAACTAGAGCTGAGTCATGGAGGATCTGACTTTGGGCTCATGCTTAGCTTCAGGCAGTTAGAGGCCCATCTGGGTGGGTTACATTAGACCATATCTCAGAACAACAAAAAAGATAGATCCTATATCTGCTTTTAAATCTTTCATTAATATAATTATTTTACATTGAAATCAGATAATAATGAATACTTGTGATAGGCTCACTTTCTCATTATTTATTTGTTTAGTTATTAATTTTAATAAGTGTGTGTGTGTGTGTGTGTGTGTGTGTGTGTAAAGGGGATTATTTAACGGGCTTACAAGCTGTGGTCATAGTAGTTCAATAATGGATGTTTCACAATGGAAATGCTCAGAATCCAGTAGTTGTTCATTCCACCAGGCTGGATGTCTCAGCAGCTGAAATCTGTCACTGAAATACTGGAGGATTCCTGAAGAGGTGATTGTCTTTACTCTCTATTGGGCTTGAAGAAATTGAATTTAATGCTGGCTACAGCAACACGATAAATGAATTTGCCAGCCAGAGTGAGGGCAGGCAGGTCCAACACAAAGTTTCCTTCTTCAATGTCCTTTTTATGTGAGCTGCCACCAAAAGGTGTAGCCCGGATTTATGATGGATTTTCTTGCTTTAAGTTATCTTATTTGGAAAACCCCTCTCAAGAATGCCCAGGATCTTGGGTTTTAATGATTACAGATATAGTCAAATGGATAACCAAGATTACCAATCATAACCAATTGTGCATTCTCTTCATTGACTGCTGGCCACTGCAAAAATCAAGCTGCTTTGATCAATGCTGAAAGCAGCCTAGATCTGTGAGTGTAAACAAAATATTAAGAATACATTTTGACATCATACCTATTTATCAAAATAACAATAGAAGATACTGCTCCAGGGATAAGGACTTTGAACCAGGCTTACAGTACCAGGCCTGAAATCCCTTACTGTAGATTAGGCCTCAAATCTAATTTGAAAGAGATTAGTTACCCAAAAAGTCATATTATTGCATTAATAGGCACATATTGCTTGGCATGGCAGTGCTGTAGTGTATAGTGTCCAGTGCTGGGTAAGACCATTGATGTGTTTTCTCCACCATAAGCAGTATAAAAACTAGCCAGCATGGTGAAAATTTCCCAGTCAGTATAAGATTGATTTCACCATGTTCTGCAGTCAAAATGTATGATATCTTCATCAATAGGGTCTTATCATGTAGTTAATGTGGGTAACTAAGGGCAAAGGCAATACATTGTATTGTTTTAGAGATGTCTGGGGCCTCTCTGACCAATAGCTCATAGGGAGATATTCCATGCCTTGTAATATGATTTTTATTTAATAATCTATATCTTCTCAGAGCAACATTGTATAGTCATTCTGTTCAAACTGTTCCAACTCTTTTTTAGGTTATATTTTACATCTTCAATATCTTTGTGGTTTATTTCTCCTTATGGTTAAAACAGATAGCAAAATTCATGCCTGTATTTGTGGTAAAGAAGGATAGAAAATCAATATATAGTTAGGTTAAAACTCATAGAATCATCAACCTCAACTACTTATGATGTAGGTGGAACTACCATTTCCCTAGGATTTCATTGTCACTTCCAGGTAATTAATCTTTCACTCTCCACCTAAACTTCTTACTTAACAATCTTTATACCCTCCCACAATCACTACTGTCCATTAAATCTAGGACATTTGTACTTGCTGACAACTTTGGCATCTAATTTCATCTTTACCATGTCAAGTTCTGCCATCAAGGTTGTTGATTTTCATTTTTATATTGATGCTTATTAGACTAGTTCTTTGATTGTATTGTATTCAATGATTTTGGGTGCATTTCAGTTCAGTTCTTCCTTCACACATGCAAGCTGTTATGTTATGCTATATTATATTATTTTATGACCATCCAGAAGTATTCCCAGTTGGAAACATGAAGCTACATTTTCTTCTCCCCAGTGATAACATCTCTATTAAGATACCTCACCCCTGTGCTTCTATACCTGATCTTCAACTCATCAAAATGCCCAGTCCCTTGACTAGTCCATCATTTCTGATTCTAGCAGGCATATATTCATTTATCCATGCATGATAAATGAAAAGCCTAGATTGTGTAATTTGATCTGTTTGGAACTAGGTCTTGTCTGTCTGATTGAGTTCTGTTAACTCTTTTTGCTTTGGTTCTCTAAATATCAGAAAAAAACTGTGATTACAAGAGTACATTTTTATGTATGTATTCAAAGTCACAAATGAGTCAATCTATAGACAGTTCATGACACCCTTTCTGGCACATACTAACATTAGTCAGATATTAGTAATTGTTTTCCAAATCATCTACTTACACTAATTTAATCATTCACTTTTTCCTATGTATTCATCTGCTCCTGAAATGTAAAACTATGTACATTGATGATGATACAAGTTCATGACCTACAATATGATCTGGACTCTTATTTCTGCTTGTAAATCCTTTTAAGTGTTACAAAATCTCCCTCTCTCTCTCTCTTATATGTACACACACGCACACACACACACACACATACACACACACACACACACAATCAACTACTTCTAATTTTATGATATTCTTTAAAATTTCTATTCCATTATGTACCTTCTGATTATCAACAAATCAAAAAGTAATCTTTTAGTAGAAAATGACTAAATCTTCCACCTCTGATGTCACCAATAAAGTTATTAGTATCTTAAGCTTGCCTATCTCTCCTTCACCTCCTTTTTGATGAAGACACGTCTCTTTCTTAATAAGGTCTGATAATATAGTCCAATGGTAGAGTTCTTCCGAGCAGATGTGAGGTGTTAAGTTCAATTTACAGTACTTCAATATAACCCTGGGGGGTCAAAGTCATGATGGAAGAACCCACAGAGAAGGCTTATCTGAGCTAGTGGAAGCACATGGACTCTGAACCTGCATGGAGCCTGCATGGGACCTACCTAGGCCCTCTGCATGTATGGGACAGTTGTTTAGCTTGGTCTGTTTGTAAGGTTCCTAGCAATGAGATCAGAACCTGTGCCTGGTGCTTAGCTGGCTTTTGGGAACCTGTTCCCCATGCTGGATTACCTTGGTCAGCCTTGATGCAGGGGGAGGAGCTTGGTCCTGCCTCATCTTGATGTGCCATGCTTTGTTCAAGTCCATGGGAGGCCTGCCCTTTTCTGAATTGAGAGGAAGGAGAAGTGGATGGATGTGAAGTGGGATAGATGGGAGTCTGTGAGGAGGAAACCGGAGGAGAGGAGGGAGGGGAACTGCAGTTGGTATATAAAATAAAAAAAAAATCTTAATTAAAAAATTTATAAAAATAAAGCAAAATATCAGAAAAAAACTAGAAAGTTGAGAGTTGATTCACATACTTTGTTCATTCTGTTCATTCTTTCAACATTTTATATATATATATATATATATATATATATATATACATATATATATATATTTGGTTTTTTGGAGACAGGGTTTCTCCGTCTAGCTTTGTGCCTTTCCTGGAACTCACTTGGTAGCCCAGGCTGGCCTCAAACTCACAGAGATCCGCCTGGCTCTGCCTTCCAAGTGCTGGGATTAAAGGCATGCGCCACCACCGCCCGGCCTCAACATTATATTTTTTGTAATTCCACTTCTGTCTTACATCTTAATTATGTTTCTTGGTTCTGGTTTATCTATCTATCTATCTATCTATCTATCTATCTATCTATCTATCTATCATCTATCTCATCTATCTACTTATCACCCCAGCCACCCAAGAATCCATGAATCCATCCACCCATCCCACCCACCCATCCATCCATCCATCCATCCATCCATCCATCCATCCATCCATCCACCCATCCATGCATCCACCCATCCACCCATCCATCTAGCCTCAAATACCTTTACTTATTAAAACATGATCTGGCTATGTAGCACAGGCTGTTTTGGAACTTGCTTCATATTAAAGGCTACTTTCAAATTCATCATCCTCTTTTGCTCCTTGAAAGTAAAATTACAAACTGCACTTCCAGACTTGGCTAAATATGTGCCATCACAATACTCATGTTTCAACCCCTTCCAGTTTCTTATCATCACTTCTCTATTTTACATCATACTTTGTAAGATGGTATTTTCATTCTGTCATTTACATTCTCAATTTCTTCATTTTGTCCTCATTCTCTAGTCCATTTCAATCTGGCTTCTTAGCCTATCATTCATGAACTTGTTTTAGAAAATGTCATCTTGACTTACATGGCAACTTCTCTCCTCTGAATTTTGTTCCACCTGAATAGACTTTCTTCATCAATATTCATGAAACCCTCTTAATCTAATGATTTTTAAACTGGTGGTTCCAGGCCAGGATATGTACTTGACTTCTGCAATTTTTATGTATATCCTTCATGATGTCTTCACTCATGGTTCTAAATAGCAGCAATAGCGCCATCATTTATATGTGTCTGCATCTAGGACAAATCTCTACTTAGATAGTTCACAGACTTAATGTGTATAAATACGAGCTTCTCTCCATACCCTCATGTCTCTTTCTTAGGTAAAACAGTCCGAGTTACGGGCCTGCAAAGCATCCTTACTTTCAACTTTCCCCCCACCTTGCCTTCTCTTTTCATGACAAATACATTAACATGTCCTATATTTTTGCTATTCAATACCTAATTGGAATCAGAACTTCTGGGTGTTATTCCTCCTTACTTTAACTTATTTAGCCCCTCAGTGCCTTGGTTTCCCTCCTATGGCAATGGGAATAATGTGAGCCCCTATTTCAAAGAGGTATCTTAATGTTTTATATAAGAAAATAATGAATTCACATGTGCAAATTATCAATAATGTGGTAGGGATCATTTTGGTTTGTCAGTTTCCTTTATCTATCTGCTTCTTTTTATAATGTCACTACCTAGTTCAGACTGCCATCATCTTCTTGTATATATTACTACAATAACCCTTAATTTGTTTCCCTGCCAACAGTCTTGTCTCTATTCAATGCATGTTCCTTGTTGTCATCAAAGCAATCTGTTTAGAAAGAAAACACACAGAGGAGTTTTGTTACGTTCAAGTGTATCCACACTCTTTCAGAAGTCACAGCAGTTTCTAGGCCTATGTTTCATTTCCTTTGGCATCTTCTTTGTGTTTGATAACCATATTTTAAAAAATTACTTCATTGCTCTATGTTCTCTCATTCCTCTTTTTCTTTGCATGACCCATATTAGGCAAACTGCACTTGGAAAATTATATCTTGAATGTAAAACACAGAATAAAGTATCATACCCCCATGAATTATTTTGTGAACTCCTTTTCTCATCTGACTTCTCAATGCTTGCAAAGCATTCCAACTAGTGTATGTCCATTACAACTGGTGCTGCATGTCAGGCTCTCTATAAGTTCACAAACTCCAGTAATCAGATATCACTGTTCTATTGAATCTCTCTGCATCTCTAATTTAGTACTAGACTGGACATGAAGTGTATGCTCAAAAATGTTCATACATTAAATCAGCGAGATGTATTATAGTTAGTTGCCAGATTTTTTTTTTTAAAAAAAATGAGATGAATCTTTAGAATGTAGCTGCATTAAAGAAGATCTAGGGTTAGGATCGCTGTCGTTGAATAGTAGATGTAGGAGTGTGTAAAGAACTTGTCCAGCTTGAGAAAACTGAAACGGTAAAAGGATCATTAAGAAGAAAAAAATCTCCATGATAACTTCATCTTTGAGAAACCATTGCCCAACTTCATAGTATCACTGCCCCTGGGTATTCACCAGAGATTGATTTTAAGATGCCTTTTGCATACCAAAATGTGTAGGGCCTTTCATTTTTTACATAAACCAACATAATATTTATGTAGAGTCTCTCATACACTTTAAATCCCCACTAGATTTCTTACAATATCAAATACAATTTAAATGCAGCATAAATAAGTGTTGCTGCATTGTTGCAGAATTAAAACGAAATGTGTCTCTATGTGTTCAGGATAGATAGAAATTTTATAAAATATTTTCAACCCAAGATTGAATGTTAGATATATAATTTGTAGATATGAAAACCTGGGTATATTTCAACCCAGTTCTCATTTTCTTGCAGAAGGAAATTTATTGGGGAGTATTACTTATACATACATACTCACACCCTAAAACAATCCTTTGTTTTCATCAGTTCTCATGATAGAATTTATTTGTTACATTTAAAGAGCTCTTATCATTTGTAAACCTAATAACCCACAACATATACTGTTTCTATTGAAAAGCCTCTAGCATCTTCAAGTGAATTTTGCTGTTATCTTCCTAAAGGCAGCTAGCCTGTGATGTATCAGTGAAGAATGCCTATTTGAGTATTAATAGAAGTAATCTTAACACTAAGAAACTATACTGAGAATCTTGTCAATAATTCTGTCCTCAGCAAGATAAGCCTCAGTGGTTAATAAACAAGGTAGTTTTAAAATAGAAACACTGAGCATCACATACATACACGTAAGCACATTCGCACAAATACACGCACACTGTCTAGAGCTTTTCAGCAGGTTGGATGATGAAAGAAGAGAGCAAAAGGACCACATAGACAGTCGTGTTTGGTGCTTCCTATTTTTGGATCTACGCAATCACAGAGTGAGTCACCATCAGTGATGGTTAAAATTTTTACTGACGCATTTAGCAGGGACAGGCCAGAGAGTCATTTATGTGGAATGATTTGAAGGGCACTTGGAGACCTCCTTGTTCCTTTAAATATCATGTCTTACAGGCTGCTAATGACATTTGCAATATCTACCTCCTTGTCACTCAAAAGATACATTACCACATTATGAAGTGTTAGCTCACTGAATCAGACAGCTGTCAAATAAAAAGGCTTGGAAATGGAATGAAAATCAGAGATTCTTTTATGTAAAGGATAGGTAGTAACAAATTGTTGGAATATCTAAAGCAAGGGACTTCAGGAGTTTCCCAGCCTTTTAGAACAGGAGTGGGTACACAGACCAGTCAGGAATACCATAATACTGGTTCACAAAACAGCCACCATTTCCCCCTGAATCCTTGTCCCTTTCCTACAGGGAGAACACAGGCATCACTGTTCTCCCTTCCTGCAGGTTATTTTTTGGCCCATTTCTCCAACATATTTAGATATAGAGAATTTTTATCTTAATTCTGTCTCCACTCTAACAATTAGAGAATTTAATTCATAATCTTCTGCCACAAGAATCACAGGTTTAACACTATTTTTTTTTTGTTTTATGATGTGTTTACCTTTGTCAACATGCTCTAAAAGTGGCTTTTGCATACCCTCTGATCTCTGAATTAAGGAAAGGAAATCTCCTAATAAACAAAACCCCAGAGGATGGGAGCTTTCTTACCAACTGTTCAGTTATACTTATTTTCACATGCTTCATTTTCTTTTCCTATCACCTGTTCTCTAATGACTTGTAGTCTGAACGGCATCATTAGTGCTGGCACTATTTTTCAAATCTTAGAGAGTTAAATGTTCATTATCTAGGTTGTGGAATATTCTTTAAGAAGAATAAGATAAGAAAAATAAAGATACTGATTTAATACACTTGCAAGAGAAGTTGAAGACAGATAAATAATCTCTACCTCTTTTATGTATCATAAAGATATTAAATATAAATAAATATTCAAATGTTGAGACAGAACACTTAAATCATTACAAATCCAGTAAACCCAGTTTAAAGAATACCTTTTTTTTTGCAACAAATTACTGTGGGGTGGTTTGGGCATTATAATTATTTTTAGTAGAGAACTTCTTTGTATCTATATATTATGCACTTCACAGGAATATACTGCATTTCTATAATGGAGCATATATATTTTATTAGGCACTGTCTTATCAACAAAGTGATCTAGCAACACATGTGACATGAAAGAAAAAATGAGACTCAGAGGAGAAATTACAAGGGGGATTGATTGAGTGGAAGATGGGGAAAGTGGTGCATATGAGGGAGGAGAATCTACTGAAATACACTTTATTTGAAATAATATCTTGTATACTAATTAAAACATTTTAATGCAAAAATAAGACAACTTCAAATAGATTTTGAGATTTGAAAAGTTGGCCTTCAAATGTGACATTTTCAAACCTATTAAATGTGCCTCCCTCTGGGCAAGTCACTTTACCTCTTATCTTTGTCATTTTTAAAATAGCATAGTATAGTAACCACTCTTCATTCTTTCATGGTTACTGTGAAATTTACAAAGCTACTTACAAAATCACTGATACACTTAATATCAGACTATAGCTCAGACTGTATAACGTTACTTTTATATATGTTTTCAGGGCTCGTCTTTTGGTATGGGATAACCAATTGGTGTGCTTTTTCCTGGGAAGACTATTTCTCCTATTCTCCACATTCCTTAGTCACCTGTAGTTCTTTGTTTAAGGTTGAGGCCACTTCCTGTTTTTTCCCTCTCCAAATTAGCAAGTCTATTGCTGTTGTCCTTGTTCAGTTCATGTTTAGGCAGCCATATTGCTGAGACTTTGTAAATGTAGCTTCTCATATTCCTAGGAGACACAATCTTACAGCAAAATGATCTTCTGGCTCTTAGCCTCTCTCTCCCATCCTCTTTTCTGCAATAATCTCTGAGTTTTAGGTGCATAAGTTGTGTTTTATATGTTTCCATTGGGTTCCACTACTCTGCATTTTGATTGGATGTGGTTTTCTATAATCATCTCTGTTGCAAAGAGAAGTTTCCTTGATGGGGGATGAGGTCTACACTTAATCTCTTTGTGTAAAGGCAGATATTTATAATATAGCTAGGGATTGTGCTGGGTTAGTAAAGTGGTGGTTGTGGGTACTCCTCCCAAAGTATTCTTTGAAGATCCATGATTTCACTAGCTCTGGGTAGCTGGCTAAGTTTTCAATACAAGCATGTTTTCCCTCTTGTTGAATGGGTCTTAAGTCCAATTAGAGAGCTGTTGATCACCACCACAGTATGCTTGCCACTAAAGTTATACTAAGGTGTAACTAAAAGTTATACCTTAGATTTGTCATACTGTACTGGCCATTGTTGTGGTTCATAGGCATCATGTCTGGATAGCACTGTTAGTTGCTTTCCTCCTTTGGAAACACACATGGTACTTTTTGGTACTGTGAAAGCTAGTCCTCAGGAAGGAGGCTTTCAGGTCAGTTACAGTTTAAAAAGCCCTGGGTCCAGTGTCTGAATTGCAGTGTTTTCAGCAATAGGCACTTCTGCTTCTACTTCTGGGGTGTAACCAAAGTAATAGCAATGGCCTGTAATATATTGGGAATCTCTTGGGCAACACTGATCAACATCTCAGAAGAGAGCCTATGATGCCTGGTGTTGAGGTTTTTGTTAGATGCTCTTTGGTTCTTGGATGGAACATTGTCAGCAAAGATGGGAAAATTTCTTTTATACTATGTATGTATATTTACATGGTGACTTATGTTTATTCTAAGTATTTTAGGTAGATCATTAATAGTATGATTCCTTATGACTTTTCAGACATCTTAACTGTTATTTTACTCTTTCCCATCCTTCTGCATTTAACTACTTCTCCTTTCCTTAATTAGAGCTCTCTCATTTTTCCCGTTTTCCCTATGCATTCACTTATACCATGGTTTTTCCTCAGAGAAAAACTTTATCACCATTTAGTATTCTCTGATCCAAGAAAGGCTCTAAAGACAATAATACATTTTTATTCAATATGGTAATTGAGTAGTCTAGGACACATGTAAAATGTGAAAGTCATTGATTTTTTTCCATAGAAACAACTATGTGTAAAAATTGCTGTTACAGGTCTCTCCTGACAATGACAGTAGAAAACACATGTGGAGGAACTAGATTTGTCTCTGCATGACTCTGAAAGGCCTGGGAAGAAGAATTATGGTTTATTCAATAGGCTAATGGGTAAAATGCCTGGGATTTCATATCATTTAATTATGGGTTTAATCTCTTGACAACAAAGAAATATGTATGTGTGTGTATTTCTATATAAACTAGATGCCCACATATTTGATTCATATTTGTGCATTCACTATAATATAATCATAGGTCATGCCATCATTACTATAAAGTATTTATTAGGAAAAAGCTGAATAAATTTAAGAAAGTACACTGTTAATTCATGATTTACACTCACACTTTACCTAACCCATTCCTAAGTTTAACTTGGAGAGATGTTAAGGCTCTACGAAATAAAATCAACAGGTCCTTCGAAAACTATGCCTTCAGCACAAAATTCATTTACATTGTTACTGTAAAAGTTCAATTTCTTTTAGTTGGTATACAAAGTACTGCGTTTTATCATGACATTTATTACATGCATATATATGTATAAGTATACATATATGTATATGTATGTGTGTGTGTGTGCATTTAATTGCATGTTGCTTATGTTTGCTCCCATTGCCCTTCCTTGTATTCTGCTTTCCCCTCATGCTTGTTCCCTTTCCTTCTTGGGAGAAAAAGAGATTGATAGAATTCAACCTTATGCTTAGCATTAATGCTAAAATGATATTTCAGTTGTATTTTTGTACCCAACCTCCTTAACTGTGGTTGTGCCTTACTTCAGCAAGAGTAAGTAAACATTTATCCTTGCGCATACCCCTCCACCTCCGGAAAAGTTTATTTCTTCTTTAATTAAGACACAATGTGTTGTGAGGAAGTAGACTACAAGGCATGGCATAAAGATACCTTCTCTTTTTGTAAAGATCTTACACTGAATAGTTTGAGATGTGAAGAGCCATTTATTACCTTGGGCATTTTCATATAATTTATGAACATTGGGAAGGATGTTTCTAAGAGCTCTTCTATCTCTAAAGCACACTGGACCTAATTCCAGATTCTCAATACTGTTTCTTCAGTTTTACGTTTTCTCTTTCAGAAAATGGGAAGCTGTGCCCTCAATAGGAATATAAATTCCAATGAAATCCACAGCTGCTGTTAAGTGCCTACTTGTACTCAATTCTAGACTCAGCATTAATTGAAAGCAAAAATTATAAAACCAAACAAAAACAATATGTTATCAAAAGAAATAAAGGCAGGCTCTATTTTTTGATACAGCAGAGGAGTTAGAAAGAATGGCTTGGAGAATCACAGACTATGCATGCAAAAATAATCCTCCAGGGCTATCTGGCTCAATTTGTCTATTTTGTGGATGAAAAGCCTGGTGTCCAAAGAAGTAAAGGGATTTTCCAAGACACAGAGTAGATCAAATTCAGAGATAATTCTCAGCCCAAGGGTTTCAACAAATTTGTGAATTAAACTTGGGTCAGAGCCATACTAACTGACAGGGCCTAGATCATTCTCTCTGCTACACTAAAATGCCAAACTCCCTCTGGGAGAAGGATAGAAGAGAACTGACATACAATTAAGTTTAACATTGAAATATTTTTTTTCTTATTTAATGTTGAAGAGCTGCTGAGGCATGAATTATTCCTATTTCACACACAAAGAAATTAATGATTAAAGTGATTAATTTGCTTGCCCATCTCTGATCACATTTCAAGCTGGTGGCAGAAGTGAGCATTTAAACAGGGCTATCTCTTTCTAAAACCCATTTTCTCCTTGACATTCCATACAAATACACATACACATGCACTGAGTACCTGTTAACACATTTGTGAACAATGTATATGCACACAATGAATATTATGACAGTGTATGAGTAAGTTAAGGTTCCTGTGTGGCTTGAATTCTCAGGCATTTTTTTTATTTTGCATTTTTCCCTAAAGCTAATACATACTAGGCTCTTAGAAGACTAGTTAGCATGTCAATGGAATAATCATTTTAGAAGTCAATATTTAAATAGCATTTCAAGACTTGTAATTATTTACAAAGCCTAAAACACATGAAACAAGTTATGGAGATCAGCACAAACCTTGATATTTTCATGCTAACACACAGACACACACAGACACATACACACACACTCTCTCTCACTCGAACACACAGTAGATATTTTGAAATAGTAATATTCATCATGATATGGTCATGTTATATGCTTTATGTTCTTATAATTGATATTTTATTTTCATACATCCTCTTCTATTGGACAGATGAACCAAAGTGGATGGGCTGTTAAAATAAACAGGGCTAAAAACAGATGTCCCGGTCTAGAGAACTGTCAGTATATTCTGCCCTCTTTTTTTTTATATGGTTAGCTAGATATGAAGAAAATCTATTTTTCTCTTACCATGCTGAAGTTTCAGAAAATAGAGATATGTGGATTGGAGTTGTAGCTCATGGTAAAAGGCCTATTGATATGTGTGAGAGGCCCTGAGTTCAATCCTCAATACCAAAAAATATATGATAAAAGAAAATTGAGATATGTGTCCCAAATAGTAAAGTATTCTCTAAATGCTTTTTTAGAGGAAGGCACTCTATCAGTGCTGGGGGAGCCTCTGCTTAGCCAACAGTACACAACACAACTGTAACTAATACCCTTAAAACATGCATAACCATTTCATTTCTGAATTAATGCCACTTTTGCTAGCCCGTTAATAAACATTAAACCTATATAAGGTAAGTAGAGTAAAATATCTCCATTCATCTTTTATAAATATTATAAAGAAAATATTTAGAATTATTAATCCAAGAATCCAGTCCAGAAAATTTAGTAAAGAAACTTCACTGATCCCAGATGTGTTTCTTATTCCTCTGTGCTTGGAAAGGGAGTACTCCACATGTTAATCTATCTAGACTATATGTTTTATCCCGTTAAGTTTGAAAGGCCTTTTCACTGGTCGAGCAGTTTTATTATGAACTCTCTGCCAATGCATTGGTGGAGGGGTTGATAATCAGCTTGGATCTGTGGGAGAATCTGCAGAAGATGAGACTTGTCTACACAATGAGGAGAGGAGGATAAGGAGAAACCAGGGATGAGAGTGGAGATGGGTAGCAATGGAGGATGTGAAGACAAGCTATTGCTCCAGTGGGGGACAAAACATTATTGATTCCAAAGCTGTTCAGCTGCTTCTAGCCTCAGGGCTGTGACATTATTAAAAACTTCAATTTGGTGACAAATACCTCACAGAATCTCTTGAAGCTGCCTGAGGAAGGGTGGCAGCTTCTTGACAGGCTGAAATTGTATTTGTCAGTTCAAGACAGGCTGTGGAGACTGAGTACGCTTTTAGTACATCCCACTCCATTCTACCCCAGTCATGCCCACATAGGCAAACTCGCATGCACAATCACTTGGAAAATGTTCCAATATTCCTAGCAAGGAAATATTTGCTGTAGAAAGGGAGAAGTTGAGGAAAGAAAGGTGTTTGAGCTGGATGAGTTCCCATAAGTGATCTGGGAAGACCATTAGAGGGCCTGTCTGAGGTGTTGTCTAATCTGGACCTGGGCTCCTTCTTTGAGAGATTTTGCCTGTCCTCCTTAGAATTTTGAGGCTATATTGCAGAGGGGGTCTTTATAGGCAGAGACAGAATAATGATTTGTGGATAACTAGTTTGCCAATGTTAAAGCAAACCAGATACAAAATGGTAAATGAAGAGAAGGATACAGGATGCCAGAAGGAAGGACAAAATGCGGGAACGAGAACATGGGAGGAAGAAGAGTGAACAAACTAGGTTTGATAAAACGTTTAGATTAAAGAAGTCTTCTCAAAGACTTAGAATGCCATGAGATAGCTTGGAAACAAGGATCTGCCAGGACTACATAAGGTAGAATGAGGAGAAACATTACCTCCAATCAAAAATCTGTTGTTCACCACAGTACCTTCAGATGAGCAATTAGTCTGACATACAGCAAGCTCTGATATTTCTTGAAGAAATTCATGTAGTAGTGGATATGATTCTAATATAATACGATACTGTTTTGCCTCAAAAAGAAAGAGCACAACTGCTGTTGCCACTCTTGCTACCAACACAACTGCAGTAGCCTAGTAGCAACTACTACTCCTACCAGCATACAACATCTTCTCCAGTGATAGCTGCTCTTCTGAGTGTTTTTGAAGAAATATCTCATTTAAGATTCATAATATCCCTATGAATTGGGTTAGTATTATTATCAACATTTGTGAAAGACAGTATTTTGTTGCCTAGAGGCATAGATTTTAAACAAATCTTGGCTCCACTTTTTCCTAGGGAGATGACCTTGCTCAAGTAACATACTTTGTCTCTGCTTTTCCAATTGTAAAATTAAGATAGAGCTGTTGTGTTTATTAAGTCAAACTACATGAGTAGAGTCTTTGGCTCTCTTGCTGTTTTCAGGTTACAAATGGGAAAACTGAAGCACAAAGTGAATAAAAGTAATATGCACAACGTTCCATAGTAAATTAGTGGTAGAGATAAAATTTAGACGCAAGTAGCCTGTCATTCTACCTAACTATGGAGACACAGGACTCAGTGTCTTACATGCTTGAGCACTGACTCTAGTTTTCAATTCCTTAGGAGATCCAAGTGCATTTCTTCAATATCTTTTTTTCTTATTTCTCCATTTGCCAATAAGAAAATTCCCTACATGAGTTGTAAAATGTTTTCTTTGTTAATGTTGACTTATCCTATGTCCACATTCATTACAAAACTGGATCCTTCAATTCAGTTATATGACAATCTTCAAATTTCTTCCAGTTCGATGATGACAATGGAAAACTGTAACAACTTGATTCTGCAATACCACTCTCCCACCCCAACACACACACACACACACACACACACACACACACACACACACACGATGTGGGAAGCTGAATATGAATTAAAGATTTCTGAGTTTTCTGTGTGGCACTATAATTTATTACTTGCTGCTTTTATTTCTGTATTATCTCCAAATTGATATCACTCCCTTCATCCAACTTCTACTAAGCAGTTGCTTCTACATGACAACCAGAGACCTTTCTCCAACATTATTATTCTTCTGTCATGCTCATACTTAAAACATTTATAAAGTTTTTCCCTGTTTCTGTAGTATTGAAGAATCTCCATGATCTAGGTCTTGACATTATATTCTATCTGATTTAAATTCTATAATATTTATCATTTTCTCCTCTGTTCAATGATTATTAGTAAGGGGAGAGGAAGAAAATAGAGAAAGGTCATACATCCTCACTAAAGTTGGAGCTCTTGAGGAATAAAAATTATACATTTAGAAGTTTCTATGTTCCTGATGACCAGAATGGTTAATAAAGAGTAAATATAATCCAAACATGTAAAAGAACTAACTATAAGTGGCTGAATTCATTAATGATTAGTAAAAACAAATTTTCTGGATTCATTCTAATAACAGATATGGTAAAGACTTCTGAATTTTGTAAAGTTGAATAAAAATGAGGCAGAGGCAGATTTTCCTTTCATTAAAACACAAAGAAAATTGAACAGTTATATAGTAAAAGTGCTATACACCACTGATGGAGTGGGAAAAAAACACTAGGGCAATCAGAGAATTCACTCTCAAAGAAGTAACAGCCTGTACCAGAACACTGCAAGAGTATTAACACCCAGAAAAAAACATAGTAGGGGTTGGAGAGCCATTCTCAGGCCCATGCAAGCTCAGGCAAGATTAAACTGACTGTTCAGAAAACTGTACTTCAATGTTAGTCAAAAATCAGTGTTATGTCATGTTGGTATTGATACCTGACAATTAGTGGGGAGATACTGACTTTTGCCAAAGTACTTGTGCTTCTTTAAAATTTCTTTTCAATCATGTATTGACATTTACTGGATGTATTTTTTTCAGAGGTTCAAGGAAATATGGCCTTTTGTATAAATGACTATGATTATCCAATCTATTTTGTCCATGCATTCGCTATTTATCTATCTATAAAATAGTTTCCAAAAGTTTTTGACAAATTTATAATTTGTTCATTAATAGCAAGCTTGTTAAAATATGTTTACCTTGTTGCTCTAACTAGAGACAATAATCAAGGCTAAGAAGCAGTATTTTTGTCTACCCATAACCTGACATTTGTATAATTTAAATAGTTAATGAGTCAAGCAAAGAAAACACTCAGGTATTTCTCTGGATGTAATAGCTCTTGTGAATGTGAATATTGTGCACTGTGTTTGAATGTGTAATGTTTTTTTCTATGTTGCTCTCCAGTAAGGATATTTTTAATAACTCAGTAAAATAAAATAAAAATAATAAGATGAAACAAAAACTAACACATCGGAATTGAAAAAAAAACAAAGAAAAAGAAGGGAAAGAGCCCAAGAGATGCCACAAGAAGCAGAGACCCACTCATTCACACACTCAGGAATCCCCTAAAATAACACTAAACTGGAATTCATAATATATGTACAAAGGTCTTAAAGGGTAAAAAGTGAGAAGAAATATATACATTTATAATAAAAATAAGAATAGAAACAATAAAATAAAACTTTTAAAATTAAAAAAGAGCCCTGACATGACATTATGAGATAAAGACCTCTAAAGATGCTGTTGAGTTCATTTTCTGTTAGCCATCTACTGCTGAGCATGCAGCCTGCCTTTAAGAGTACATTGTTTCCCCACTGAGCCCTCTTGGGAAAAAAAAAAACAAAACTAGATTTTCATTTGCAAGTAGTTATCAATTGCAGATTGCTTCTGAGTTAGGGATTGGGGAAGGTGCCCATTTCTTCTTTCAGCTTTAGGACCCCAGCTGGTACAGACCCGTTCAGGCTCTGTGCATGCTGCATTGGTCTCTGTGAGTTCATATGTGCTTTGGCCGTGTTGGTTTAGAGGGCCTTGCCTTCTTGATGTTTTCCATCCCCTCTGACTCTTACACTGTCTCCATCTCCTCTGCTGCAGGGTTTCCTGACCCGTGAGAGGAGGGGTTTGATGAAGCCATCCTATTTAGGGCTGAATGTTCCCAGGTTTCTAACTCTCTGCATAATGTATGGTGGTGGGTCTCTGCATTTGCTCCCATTTGTGTTTGTTCCCATATACTGCAAGAGGAAGCTTCTCTGATGATGGTTGAGCACTGATCTGTGAGTATAGCACAATGCCATTACAAGTCATTTCAGTGCTATCTTTTTTGGAACAGTAGTATTTGGTTTTACCCTATGTCTCTGGGCTATCTAGTCTCAAGTTCTTGGTTACTCAAGCAAGTGATGGATATGGGTTTCATTTTTGGAGTAGGCCTTCAGTCAAAACAGCTATTGGTTGGTTTCTCTCACATACTTTGTGCCAACTTTGCACTAGCATATCTTGCAGGCAGGATACCATTTTAGATATAAGGGTTTTTGGATGGATTGGTGTTCACGTTTCTCCTTTGGTAGTGTGCAGAGCACCTTCTTGTACCAAAGACACTAGCATGTAGGGATGAACACTATATGTAGGCACCAGCTTGATTTCTCCATGTTCAATGTGTAGGTGTTGTCTTCAGGAATGAAGCTTTATTGTCAGTTTGTGGGAGGCAACCTATATTCTTGGCAACATTCTGTGTAGTTTGGGGATTCTCATGAAACCCTTTTGGCCAACAACTCAATTTGATATACCCCAATCCCTATACTGGAAGATTCATTTGGTAATAAGAGACGACCAGTTAGGGCTCTCTCTCCCCAACTCTTTGGTGACTTCATTTAGATTGTCTTCATGTATAAATATGTTTGAAGAAGTGTAACTTGTATCAGGTTTCCACACTACTCTTCAGATGGTCCTTCAAGTTAGCTGTCTCTCCCTCTATTCCCTTCCCTATGTCCCTCTTTCATCCATCTTCTACTTGACCCTCCCATTCCAGTTCCTTCTCCACCCCCATCCACAGCTATCCATTCCATTTTCCTTTCCTTGGAAGTGCTATATGCCTCTCCTAATCCCTTCCTCTATACCTAATCTCCATTGTTCTGCCAATTGTAGTTTGGTTATCATTGACTAATAAGTGAATACAGTCCAAATTTGTCATTCTGAGTCTGGATCACTACATGCAGGATGATTTTTTTTCTAGTTCCACCCATTCAATAAGGATAGTTAATAGCTATTGGTTTTGTGTGTGTGTGTGTGTGTGTGTGTGTGTGTGTGTGTGTGTGACTGGGCTAAGAATCTCAGATATCTGTTAAAACCTTACTCCTAGAGGCTGGATATAGATCTTGGTGGTAGAGTGTT
Source organism: Peromyscus nudipes (assembly GCA_902168325.1). Classification (NCBI taxonomy): domain Eukaryota; kingdom Metazoa; phylum Chordata; class Mammalia; order Rodentia; family Cricetidae; genus Peromyscus; species Peromyscus nudipes. Next base: position 41,594 of record CABHPH010126922.1, read on the forward strand.
TGCCTAGCTTATATGAGACTACAGGTCTAGTAGTCCCTTGCAGCAATAAATAAACAAGCATTACTGCTAGGCATGTCCCTGTAATAGTAGAGATTGCAGAAGACAATAATATTTGAAATAGCAGACTGAGTAAATAAGATCTCTTCTATCCAAAGTGAGTAGGTGTTATTAATCTCTGCAGAGCCCCCAAGAGAATAAAAATCCTGGCAAAAGATGAATGTATTTTCCATCTTAGAGTTGGCACATCCTTTTCCTGCCTTTACGCATTGAAACCCTGGTGCTTGGGGCTTCAGACTCTGGGACTCAGATTATTGTGCTTCCCTCAGGATGTCAGTTAGTTTTAGGCTGAACTATATTACTAACTCCCCTTGTTCTCCAGCTTGCAGATGATGTATTAAAAGATTTCTCTGCATCCACAGTCTCACATGCCAATTCCTATAATAAATCTCCTCTTTAATGTCTGTGTATAATTTATTGATTCTGTTTTTCTAGAGAACCCTGGCGAATGCAGATATTTCTTGGCATTATCAATTTTGTTAATTCCATTCTTACTGTTTTCCATTCTCTTTTTTGTATATTTCATTAGTAATCCCCACAACAACCCCTTAATACAGCTTCTAGTATGACTACCTTCATTTAAGTAGTTTAGAGAAAACCTGTAGAGGCCTGCATGATTCATTCAGGTCTAATATTAGTAACTTTGAACTCAAAAACAAACTCAGTCAACACTACATGGAGGAACAAAAGTGCAAGGAGGAGTGAGATATCATTAAGCTCACAGAGGCCTACTGTGACTAGAGCCCTGTGACTAAGGTATTAGTGATACAGAGAATGCATATAAGAGGAGTGGGCTACTTGCCTGGAACTCATTCTATACCACAAGCAAAATTAAAATGTATTGCTGACATCTGAGTTTATTAGCCATTTATTTAACTATTAACAAGAAGCAAGTGATTCAAATATAATCTATAAGATGCTGGGCAGAAGTCTGTCT
>CABHPH010126923.1:0-14290 GCA_902168325.1 Peromyscus nudipes
CTCATGTCCACGAGCCCAGAGCTGGCACTGCTCCCAATGGTCTGGGCCCTCTCTTATCAATCATCAATCAAGAATATATGCCACGTGCTGCCTGCCTTCAGAACAATGTGGTGGGTGTATTTTCTCTCTTCCCAGATGACTCTAACCTGTGTCCAGTTGACATAAAACCTAACCAGCATACATGCTGCTCTGTTGCTTTTTAAAACTCTAATAAAATCATCCTCAAGTTTCTTCTACTCATAATTTCTTTTATTGAGACTACGAACCTATAAAAGGAAACCCTGATTTTCCTAGTAACTCACTGATGAAATATAATTTTCATTTTCCTATTTAAAAAAGACACAAGCTATTGCCGGTTTGGTCACTGTTGGCCTTAGCGTTCTTACGCAAGTTCATTCCTTTGTATATATCACTTCTTGGCACTTAAGAATTTGCAAACAAATTTCTGCCTTTCCTAAAGTAATGATGTTGAATGACTAAATTAATTTAAGTAGTTGAAATGTCCATGACATCTGGTCTAATTGATTTCTCCAAGTAAGATTTAAAATAGTGTAGAAAGAGAAAGGAGTACTTTTTAAAATTATGATTATGCAATGTCATTATTCCTGTCAATTGGTGGCCCTGTTTATTATCTTCCAAGAACTTCATCTATTGAGGAATAATCTCTGCAATTTTTAGGTATGTCTGTGCCTAAAAAGTTTTTCCATCTGGAACTGAAGTCTTCTGTGTGACACTCATACAGAAGCCTAAATTTTAACCCAAACATTGTGCTGATTATTATCCTGGCCCTCTGATGTATTAGGCTATGACAGAAAAGGCTGTTGAACGTATAGTGATGATTTCTATCTTGTGTGCAAAGGGACCTCTTCTCTCTAGAGACCCCTTCCTTATGCCTTTTCACATACTAGCATATGACATCTCTCATCCCTGATGTGTAGGAAAGATGCTTTAGAGTAGGGCTAGATTGAGATTTATCCCTCATCACCCAGCTTTTAGGGAATCAATAAGTAGCATTTATCTTCCCTACTGAATTCAGAACCAGATCAAAGTCTTGTAGACAGCAATAAATAAGTCAGCTTCCTTGGTAATAAAGCAATTTCTGGCATGAGAGAACTCTCATGGCCTCCTAGTCCATTTAGATCTTGTGATTGGCCACCTAATAAGAAAGTTGAGGTCCAGGATTCCTATATCATATTAATCTAGTAGACAAAATGGAAAACAGACAATAAGCCTCTAAATACTGAAGACTGAAAATCATGATCTGAAAACCAATCTGATTGTCAGAGGAAGTGATAATCCTCTCAGATATTTACCAGGTTTGTTGTTCTAAAGAAATACAAATGCTGAGATTCTGTTTGTCTCTCAATGTCCATGTCATACAGCACAGAACATCTGACTTACTTTAATGCCAATGTATTTATTTATATGGATTTGTGTTGAGTTTTTTCACTTAAAACTTAAAAAGTTAGTTATAATCATATGTAAAAAGGATGCCTCTTGCACCATTAGTGCATGATAAGAATGCATGATGAGTACAGAACAGACGTGTCAGGATTCTTGATTCAGCCACTGCAGTTTGTCATTTGAATGCAATAGTCTGAGCATATTCGTTTCTATTTAATTTAGGTAACATAGCTTGGAAATGTAAGTTTAACAAATATTTCATATGAGATCTAAATAGCTCTCTAAGGTCACACAAATATTTAAATCAGGATTTGATCAGAGGATTGAACAGGTTTTTTCTTATACTCACCCTCACCTATATCTTTGTGTTTATAAAGGGTACTGCAAATATCCTGTTTCCTCTAAGGATCAAATTATCCTTGCTTTTGATCATTTTTTACTGTTGGCCTATGAAGACCAAGTTTAAGTGTTAAGGTTATGTTTGAAATGCTGTCATGACAACAGTTTTTCTCTTTAAGCTCCTGTCCTTTGATTCCTTAAGATGTATACAATATTGTCACTCACTTCCTATATTTAAGCATCACTTTTGGGGCAAGGGACAATTTCATAGTTTTAAGTGTTGAGTAGAGATTCATAGGCTTCCAAAATAGTCTTCCAAAGGTGCTTTAGGATGGATCCTGAAGTGCTTTTTTTTTGCGTACATAGGGTGCTCTTCTGGAATAAATAAAAAATTAAGTGCTCAAATAAAGCTTATAATTCAAGTGAAAAGATGCTGCAGATACTTTTACAAATTCATTCCAATGCAATCCTCTAAAACATTTAGCTCCCTTTAAAGAAAATCAGTCTTTCTGTCAGGCTTTGGCAGTTAAGCCGCAGTATGCTGAGCTGGCAGTATTGAGCATCCTGTATCTTGCATTAAGCTTTGCCTCTGCCCGTGCAATTCCATTTTAAATTCTTGTCTCTATATGTGTCAGTTGTAACTTGGCAGCTGGATAAAACAAACATTCAAGTCTTTAGATCCGGGAATTTAATTAAAGACTCTAAAATGAAATTAAAGCCTGGGTTTCGTGGCTGGTAAACATACATTTAAAGATAAATAATTGCAAACATCTAAAATATTGGTAAGTTTCTTCTGCTGTCTGAAATTTAGAATTGAAGTGTGCTTTTACATTATAAATAGCAGACTGAAGTATATGTGAGTTTTAGTACTCTCAGCCTGAGCTTTTCATTGGCCCACCCCTTTCTGCAGTAAGGTCATTGGGCACAGTGTAGAATGTAGAGTTCCGGTGAATTCACAACTTTCTCTTCCATCTTGATACAGACTCCCAACTTACAACTCAGTCCTTTGCTGCTGACTAGCTCAGCTTTGACCTTTCAACCTGTTCCAGCATCTTAAAAACCGCTTTCAGGAGAACAGAGTGAAAATCCACTGTTTAGCAGTTTAAGGAGCCAGGTGGCTCTGTGACCTAGAGGCTTCAGGGGTTTGCTTTTCTAAAGGTGCCACAGACTCTGTAGGACCTTTTGGGGACATTTGAGAAAAATGTGTTGGTAAAGGGTCTGTGGTGTCAGCATTTGGGCCTAAGAGCTGCTCTTTCAGAAATGTGAAGTATGGAAAGTGATAGTCTCATAGTCTCAGACTCAGGAGGTCATTTCCTTAAGGAAGCAAGGATAAAGGAGAATACCAAAATGCCATATTGACAAATTTGTTCTAAGAACTCAAGCCAGCATTCCCTCAGCTTTCAGACTTCACAACTGAGTAAGACTAATGGGTACTTTTCTCCTCAGGTAGCACCCGTAACACCTTCTAACACCTTGAAAACTAGTCAAAAGGGATAAATAATACTGAAGTTTTTCAAAGAAGATAAATGAAAACTTTTTTTCTCTACAAGTTCAATTTCCTCAATTGTTCCATGACTCAAGTATGTGATGTCTTTACTAATAAGGTTTTACTGTCAAGGTGTCTATGGCCGGTAACATTTAAGAGTCTATGGGGTCTAACAGGCCAACTACAAAACATGTAACCTATTTCTGGCACTGAACTTCTGTTAGCCTCTGACCTCCAGTAGGGACATTGTTGTCTTATTATAAAGTAAATGTAAATTCATCTCTATTTTAACTATTTTTATGTATTTGTGTATCACACACAGACACACACAGACACACACACACACACACACACACACACAGAAGCTTCTCTAGTAATTTGTTTTCATTTATCTTCTTTGAAAGACTTCAGTATTATTTATCTGTCCCAATACCCATATTTCCTCCTCTACCCTACTGTCTACTCCCCAATTGAAATCCCTCATCTTTAACCCTTCCTGTCTATTATTCTCCTTTAACCCTTTATATCTTTGTGTTTTATCTCCCATCCATTGAGGGTCTCTTCACATGTCCCCTAAAGTAATTTCCTGAACTCTTTGAGTATGAGACTTATACAAGACACATGTCTGAAGATTCAAAGCTGACATTCACAAATGAGATACCTACTGGCGCATGAACATCATGTGAGGAACCAATCATTTTATTATTTGATTTAAGTACCACTCCACAAAGTAAATTCATACCTGGCACCATTACTGAGGTGATAACCTATGCTAGACAGATGATAGTCCCTAAGGGAAAGCCCATTTTTATTATCCTGCTAAATGGACATAGTGTTAAAAACACCTAATGATTCAACATTATACCCACAGATCAAAATACTTCTCAACTCTCACCTGAGAAGCTTCTATTTGCAGTAGATGGTGATCAAGACAGAGACCTACAGCTGGCCAAGAAACTATAGAATTATCAGCTTTAACAGTGCACATATGCCTCAAATCCCCCACACATCAATGCTCAACATAGAAGAGGGGCAAAAATACTGTCTGAATCAGAGGCAGTGGATGATTACAAACAGTGTCTTCTGGACAAAGTAGGACAGTTACATATATGTACTCATGAGAGTTGTGACAGCATGCACAAAACCTGCACAAACCCAAGCCAGACCAAATCCCTGCATGGAGAGGAGAGTTGGGCATGAAATTCCACCCCAAGCCTTGGAGCTGTTGGTTGGGAGAGGGAAGCCCTGTTTTCTCTAAGAGTTTGGCTACTGATAAGTTGATCATTTCCTGGTGGAATACGGCCTATCCAAGAATATTTGAGAAGCTCAAATTGATCTTGAGGGAATTATATAAAAACTAAAAGGATTCAAATTTGGGTGGTGGATTGGGAAGATTTGGGGGTGGTGAATGTGAGCAGAACATCAAAAGAGGAAAGAAAGAAAAAGAAAGAAAGAAAGAAAGAAAGAAAGAAAGAAAGAAAGAAAGAAAGAAAGAAAGAAAGAAAGAAAGAAAAGGAGGGAGGGAGGGGGGAAGGGGAAGGGAAGGAAAGAAAAAAAGAAAAGAAAAGTAACCTGGGCCCTTTATGTTCTAGTTCAGTTCCTCACAAGTTCCTGGTACATTTCATTCAGAAGGAGTCACTGCTATTGTTACTTTAAATAGAAGGTTTTTTTTTCCCCCAAGCTGATTAAGTGCAGTGTAATATTTGTGAGCCTTAGTGGCTCATCTTCATTCAGGTTTTGGTTTTACATTTTTAACAATACTGCATGACAAAGGTAGTTTTTCAGTGTTCACGTTCCAGCGCCTACAGACTAGGGAGGAAAATAATGAGACTTACTGTGGAAGTACCATGATCATCACGACGTGTTTGAGAATCTGGAGTGGAGAAGATTCCTAAAGTTGGAGACCTAAATTGGAGGTTGTAATACTTTTGGATGAGGGGCACATGATGTATGCACAGTGTGAGTTTTTTTTCTCTATAAAAATGGAAAAGAATATTACTAGGTTCCTCACAGGGTTGTTTAAGGCTCAAACTAGTGTATGTTAAATACATATGGTCACTTTATATAGGAATTGGTTGTTAAAATTTTAGTTGGATAAAACTAGATTTATCAATACTTATAATACTCAGTGGTTTGACCTATAAGCTGGTGGTGGCACTTAGCCTATAAACATTTTATTAATATTTAAATGATAAATAAAATAGAAATTATAAGTAATTGCATAATATGGCATACTCAGCCAAATGATTGACAAACACAAAAATCAATAAATGTTTATTTGTTCTCAAAGAGGATGTGTAACTGAAAGTTTTCCTGGTACTGCTCGGCTCCCACAGCCCCATGGTCCACAGCCACTTAGACCCAAGTAAACACACAGAGGCTTATATTCATTAAACCTGTTCAGTCATTAGCTCAGGCTTCCTACTGACTAGCTCTTACACTTAAATTCAGCCCATTTCTGTTAATCTATATATTGCCAAGTGTTCTGTGGCTTTACCTGTGTGTCATTACATGCTGCTCCCTGGACAGCGGGTTGGTGTCTCCTGACTCAGCCTTCCTCTTCCCAGAATTCTCCTTGTCTGTTTACCCTGCCTATACTTCTTGCCTGGCTACTAGCCAATCAACTTTTTATTTATCAACCAACCAGAGCAACACATTCACAACATGGATGCACTGATGTGTGTGTGTGTATATATATTAGTGTTTTGCTTTGTTAACAGGTGATATATTTATGTGTATCAGAGGTGAAATATTTTATTGCTCTCCACTGTGAAGTCTGTCATGTAAACACTTCTTCATTCACTTAATTTGTATTTGTATTACACATATTAGCACATTATTTTTGTCACATATGTAGTTTATTATACATACTATTATGTATATTTCCTTTTTCAATTAATAAATCTTAGAAAATGTACTATACTGTCATTTATAGTCCCTTTATTTTGAAAATTGCAGAAGTGTAATAGTCTATTTTAAAAATATGTTATTATTGTTGTTGTTGTTATTATAATTACTATTACTATCTTTTGTGATGCTGAGGCTCCAACCAGTATATTGCATAAGTAGGAAGCTCTCGAGCACTGAGTTCTGTCCTCAGCCCTGCTGCTGCTTCAGCGGTGCCTCATTGATGATCTTTTTTGTTGTTTCCAAAACTTTTCTCTGTTCAGCAGCAGTAACTGCACATAGATCACTTTGCACTATGGAAGGCCATCCATACCATAAATTCTCCAAAGTGTAACTGCTGGATGGAGGCTGTGCAAGTTTAATGGCACTGGGAAATTGCCCTCATGAGTTGTACAGATCTACACTGTCCATTAACTATTGTATACCTTTATTTTTGTCAGTCTGTCTCCATGAAGTTGCTATCTTAGAGTATTTTCAGTTACATTATTTTATATTACACTGCTTAATAAGCATTTTGCCATTGTTGAAAGGGATTTGTGTTTTCTTTTGTCTAAACATTTTTTTTCTTATATTAGGAAGTTGGCCATTATGTTTTAAGAAGTATAAGAGTTTGGGGACACGAACTATTTATCTACAATTTGATCAGCAGCTCCCCCGCCAAGAACAATAATACTTTGATTTTTATGTGAATTTTGACTCCTCATTAGAAAAGCACTTTCTGTTTCAAGGATATGATGACATATAAGAATTCTCCCCAAATATTTTTAAAATACGCTTTTTAATTTTGTTCTATCAAAAACAATCCTTATCTGTATTCTTTATCTGGATTTATTGAAATTTATAATACTTTACAAATTTCAAAAAGGTATTATTGTCTCTTAAAGGCTAATATAAGACATTAGAAGTATATTTATTGAATTGAATCTAAAGAATGTAAGTTCTTTTCCTTGTAAGATGTTCTCTATTTTTTATTCCTAAGGTGTGATATATGCCCTTCTTTGAAGTCCATTCTTATAGCCTTTAAGTGGCATTCTCCATAACTCCAGATGTGAGGGTGATTGGTGCTGAACATAACCCACATAGCGCTGGTTACCAGCCCATCTTTCACTTGCCCATCCCCCAAGCATACCTTGTAACCCACACACCTTCCACAGATGCCATGATCTCCCTGAAAATAGATAATTCAAAAAAATTGCCTTTGACACAGAGAACAGTTTGCTTGCCAGCTTGTGTGTGTGTGTTATTCATCATTATGACATGAACAATCATACAATAAACACATTTTTACAGTAGTGACAAACTCTATTTTATTTAACTGTAATGCCACTTTTATTTAAATAAGACATTAAATGTATTCCATTCTTTAGATCATTGTATTTGGAAAGACTAACAGTGGAAAATTTTATTTTCTTGTGCTTTGAAAGTGAGACACTATGAGAACAGCACTGAGTACACACTATGTAACTGGCTCTACACTAAAAGTGGCACATTTGTCCTCATTTACTTTATCACAAGAACATTATCATTATCTGTTTGTGACTAACAGAACCCCAGTGTTAAATCTCTCCAGTTAGAGATATTTGGATTCACATAGAAGGCTAGAGGTATAGGAATGGTAGAAGCTGACTTTGAACCCGAGTAGCTGATCTCCAAATCCCAAGGGTATCGCTGTGCTGCACTGCCTCCCAAATGATTTTGTACGTTCATCCCCCTGAGACATCTCCTTGCACACATACTTCTAGAACTAACAAATTAGGGAAGAAAAAGAGGTTTTCAGGAATGCTGGATTCTTTGGCCTTAACTATGTACAGAGAAGCTACTTCATTCATTATTATTATTGTTGTTATAATTACTATTATTATTATTTAGTAATAGTATTTTCATGCTGAAAAGACTTAAAAGGCAGCATTCTACTTAGTACCTATCATTGCTCCAACTATTGCAAAACAGCATGGTCACATCATGACCACAGGGCTCAGTACTCAGATAAGCTGTTTTTAGGACTCACCATCACAATCAGGAAAGCATCATGTTGTTTCTATAACAACCTACAGGGATACAGAGGCAGGCTGATTATTTTCCTTCTCTGAGACTTTCTGGGAGGAATGTGACTTTAATTACACCCTGTCCAGCAACCAAGGTTGTATAGATATTTCCAGTACTTTCCTGCATAGACAAGAGTTGAAATATCTCCCCTGTCCCTTGTTTTTTCTGCCTGATAGGTGAATATGTGTTTGGGGTGGGGTTGGAGAGAGATATGGAGTTCCTTTAACACATGTACAATCAGAGAGAAACTTTTGGTAGTTTATCATTTAGTATGTTAATTTCCTGGGCACAACACTGAAAATTACACAATAAATCAATATTGGACCTATGAACAGGAGGCCAGGATTTCAGAACTGACCTAAATCTTATAAACTGGCAGTCATTTTTTTTTTCACTGATAAAAATTGAAGATTCAATTGGAACAAGCTTCCAAGTTCTGTCATATTGGATCAGTGGGACCCAATAGAGTACAGAAAGCTGGGTGATGAAAGCAAATGAGAAAGGAAGGGTCGGGCCAGTGGAAACGTGTTGGCTGAATCATTGGTACTTTCTCCATGCGTATGGAAAAGCATAGTTCTGCTGTGTGATTTTAACTTTCATAGTTTGAGCTTTGACAGTTCATAATGTTTTTTTTTTCTCTATACGTTATTTAACCACACGAGAAAACAAAAGTTAACTCAGTAAAAGTCTCCCCAGCTCTTGGTTAGGCTTGAATACCAAACATAGACAGAGGTAAGAGGTAATCTAACAGGAAATGAGTTTTCTCCTGAGGATACACTGAAAATGGGAAGTACCATAAATACCCTTGGGAGACATTCTCTACCCACTGAGGTGCTTTGTTCTAAAACATTTTTTGCTGCCAGAAAAAATGTAGTGTTTGATATTACATCAATAAGAATTAAATACCTCAGTGATACCTAGAACTCTTATTTTTTTTCTAGAACTCTTAATTTACATTGACACAAAGGACAGCCAGAGACTGCTGAAACTTCAAATATAGGGTTTCTGGACACATTGTGCTTACTTTCTATTAACTTTGTGGTTGCCAAGGAAACAAGATACAGGATCTGTTTTCAGGCCATACCTCTTTATACCTGGTCTTTTTATATTTTTATTAAAATTTGACTTCATTTACATCTCTCTGACACGGCTCTCTTCCTCTGAGGCTCATAAAACTCTATTTTTCTCCTGTGTTTGATAAGCTGTCCCAGATTCTTGTTGGTGTACACTGTCCCTCATTGTGATGGGTCAGGAAATCAAATGTGTCTCTGGTGGTTATAGACCCATTGGTCTGAGACAAGTAGCTAAAGATAGGTGAAAAAAGGCACTTAATGCTTCAGGAAAAACTGTGATGTAACTCATAGGGTAAAGGGTTTTAAGGAGGGTGAAAATGTGTATACAATTAATTTACAAGTATATGTCATGTTATTTAAGCTTTTCTAGAGACTAGCTTCCATTTTAGCTCTAAAACTCCAAGCAACAAAATTATCACTTTCAAAGCTTATGGTCATTCAGAAATAAAACAAGACAGTTGCCTAAGAAAAGTCAATTCTTCTTGCCATTTTGGATTTGCAAGAAATGTGCCCACATCAGGAAACACAGTGATAAACTACATCCTCAACTACATCCCTCAGGTAATAGAGGTGAGCAACATGGTCCATAAACAGGCCTGTATTCCTCAATACTAGAGAGCTCTCCCTGATTGTTGACGTTGATCTGATCCTACTCCTGGCCTGTCTGAATTTTTAGTTTTTCTTGTTATTATCTTAGCCTTTGTACAGTAACAAAGGTCTTGGTCTCAGTGTATGCCCTTTGCAATCTCTACACTAGGCTATCAACAGCATGGAAACTAAGGAAAAGCCTACAGCCAGCTGCAATTTGCCCACAGATCCCATTTTCCATAGTTTCTCCTATACCTTTAACAATATTAAAGTTAGAGGAATAAATTTGGTTCTAATTATTCTGTCAGACATCTTCTACTCTGGTCATAAAATGTTCCACACAATCAAGAAGTATCAACTTGTTTTCTACCAAGTATGTGGAATAATAAAAATATATTGTTCAAGGATATAGTGCCTTCAATAACTTTACAAAGACATACAAGGTCAAATAAACTTTCAAAGGAGAATGTGCTTGGACTTAACAAGATCTATGCATGAGTCTCCTGAAGCACATTTTAAATTTAATTCCTAGGCATTGTGAAAGAGAAAATATTATATAACTTAAAGGATAAAGCACAAAGTGTAAACAAATTATAATGTCATTTTTTATAAGAATTACAAAATGAAAATATTGGATAGAAATTACAAATAACAATTCAAATCAAATATTTAAAAAATGAAACTGAGTAATTTTTATCAACATAGAAGGACAATATCTGTCATAGTTATTAAAAAAATCCTTATTTATGTATGTCAATTAAATCTTCACAGTTATTTTTAAAAAACTACCATAGTAATACTTTTATCATACATCATGATTTTTAAAACAGTCATGATCTCTAAGAAATTTCATAAGAATTATATTCATTCTTAAATGTTTTCCTCTCAAACTATTTGATATTATCAACCAATAAGACCACTCTTCTTTGTAATTAGGTGTTCTGGAAGATGAAGGAAAAATATGCTTACATTTCAAACCCAGAGTCTTTGCCATAGAAAAGGTTGAAGAGACATATTTTTATAACTGCTTATTATTAAATACAAGCATAGATACTTTTAATGAGTGCCAGGTATAGGAGAAATATGCCCTTCTTAGGTACAAGGTGATTTCCTGGTGAGTATATCAGTTAGAGCCTTGGCAGGAACCAGATTAAACATTCAAATTGATTAAAAACCATTTACCAAATTACATATGGGCTTTTAGGGAAGCCAGCAAATTCTCGTGTAGTAAGAAAGCTGGCATCAAAGGCTGTAACTGTGTGGAGGTTCACTGTAGATATGAGAACCTTTGTCCTTTAAGAATTAAGTAAGAGACAAACATGGTGTGTGTGTGTGTGTGTGTGTGTGTGTGTGTGTGTGTGTGTGTAGAGGCAGGAGGAAGTATGAGAGTTTTATTTTAATGATTAAATGTACATGTGTGGTATTGATATTTTTGGATTTTTGCTTAAAGTTGGAAGCAAGAAACAGATGTAGTAAAAGAAAGTAAAAGAGGTAGAATAGTTCTAACTGTAGATGCTAAGTTAATGGTACAAGATAAATAAAAATAATTCAGTGTGTTAACTTCCGTCCCTGTGGTCAGAGATCTAAGACAATCAACTGAGAAGGAAGACTATTTCAGTTAATAGCCTTGCTGGTTTACATCCATAATTGGTTAGCTAATTGCTTTCTGGGCCAGTTAGAAGGCAAAATGACAGAAACATGGAGAGTGAGTAGCTCACCATTTCTGTTCACCAGAAATCACAGTCCCAACATGCCTACAATGAATCCACTTTAAATCCTGCCATCAGCTGGTAACTAGGCTTTAAAGCCTGGGTCTGTAGAGGCAGTTGTCCAAACAATAGCCCTCAAAGATGCTGAGGAACATTACATGGGGATCACATATGAAAAATGATAGCTTTACAAGAAAAAGATGTAAAAGATATCTTTGTTTTTAGAATTAGAGAGCTTCAGTAAGACTTTGTGGCCTAAGTACTTGTGAAAATGCACTTTCTTTCATAAGAAAATTAGTATTTGAGTCCTTGAGATACTTGTCCTGACGGTCAGTCTAAAGTTCTTTCATTGCACTATCTTACATAAAACTCTTGATTAGTTAGTTTTAGAATCTGAAGTGTATGTATTGAAGAAATAAATAATGAGGCATACTTTCTAATATTCAGAGACCTTGCAATTTAATACTGTGAGGATGTACATGAGTACTTGTTTTGGCTGTATGATTTAACTTCAAAGAACAAAATAGGATATTTTCAAATATTCATGTTTGTGGCCTTATTGTCAAACTCATTAAAAAAACAGTATGGTGTTATAATAAATTATTAGCAATGGATAATTATTATAGTTACATTGATTTAAATTTATTATATACATATGATGTAACTTAGTCAATAGATGAATTTATACAGAAAATATGATATATATATATATAGTTTTTAAAATTTTCATTGGATGAGCTTGTTAAGAGTTTTAAGTTGGGTGGTGGTAGTGGCACATGCCTTTAATCCCAGCACCCTGGAGGCAGAGGCAGGCAGATCTCTGAGTTCAGGGACAGCCTGGACTACAGAGTGAGTTCCAGGACAGCCAGGGATACACAGAGAAACCCTGTCTCAAAAAAGCAAAAAACAACACCAATCTCCAACATAAAAATAAAAAAAAATTTCTTATTTAAAACATATCTAAGATGCATCTATAATGTAATAATAATAATAATAAGTGAATATAATTAAATTTTCATAACTAAGAGTCAATCGTTTGTGACAACATGGATAAAACTAGAGGGCATTGTGTTAAGTGAAATAAACACTAAAAGACATGGGATCTCACTTGAATGAGAAAAAAAGTTGAGATGTGAAGAAACAGCAGAATTATAGTTACCAGGAGCTGGGAGAGGATGCTAATGAAGATTGACATCAAAGGGTGTACACGTCCAATTATGATAAGCGCTACAGGTGAGATGGGACTGTAGTCAATGATCATGTACTGTGTATTTGAAGTTTAATAACAGAGTAGACCCAGGCATTCACATTACCCCTAAATGATAAATGACATGAAGGGAAGGATGTGCTCATGAGTGTGATTGTTGATTAATTTCTAAATGTATGTGCATCATGCCATCCCTTTAACACCTTAAGTACATACAATATTTTTCTAAAGCTATACTCAATGATCTGGAACAAAGAGAAACTATGCTTGAAACAGCAGAAAATGCACTTCTAGGACTTTTAAATTTTGAATATCCTCAAGGCAAACTACACAAGCTTTTATTTGGGGGTTCTATAGAGAAGACTTTATCAGGGTTATATATTTTCACATAGATTAAAGGTATTTAGGAGTCCTTGGAGAAGACCTTTCATCACGGCTTTCACCTCACATTGTGGTAAGTGTTTATATTACTTGGTATTGATTATATGTTTGTTTAAATAGCTGAGAAAAAAGAGAAATTGACTTTTTGTGATGGGTTAAAGTCTCCAAATTATTTACCATGAGAAAACTACAATATTTTTTAAGGAAAACTGTCACTATAGTTTCTCTCTGGGAAACTTGAGTGTACACACAGTTTATTTACCTCTTAGGCTCTGGGGTCTGTGGAGACTCATTACACTTATAAAGGTATAAAAATGTTCTCTGCTAATGTGTTTTCTGTGTTGTTAAAGTAATGTTGATAATAAAACACTGAGACTCATACACTGGCATTTAAAAAGGGTAGAGCTTGGTAGAGAGATATTTATTATAATAAAATATAATTTTCCCATACAATTTTCTATTTTATCCATTGCATTTTCTTTCACTTGATGATAGACATTGGCTCTAAGAAAATGTTTTTGAACTGTTGGACATTGACATGAACAGTTTACTTAGATAATTGCCCTCAAAATGCTCAGAATCTGAATTCATAGTAATTAAATTCTTCTTCAAACTGGCACTTTTCTTGATTAATATATATTCCTTGCTATACTAAATATACTCTCTTAAGATTTAATGATGTAATGCTTTGAGCACAGCTCATGCAGAAAAAATGAGGAACAAATTAAAGATTTGGGTTTATTTAAGTGATAAAACTGCTTCAGTGAAATGAAGCTCTCTGTGGAAAAAAGGTCGATAGATTTTTCAAAGCTTAGAAAAGTAAATCTTAGTGTAAATAGTTTGTCTTATAAAGTGCTTTTACGATTGATTTTAAGCACTAAAGTTCATCATGCTTGGGCTTATCTTTAAAGTTTATTTCATTTTTTATTATAATCACATTAAAATGTGTCTCGAATTACTCAACCTAATATACTTCCTGGATTAGGTGAGCACTTTCTTTATTTTATTAATTCATATGCCTAAAGTCAACTGTAGGCTTCATTAGATTAACTACTTACCATTCACATGGGAAAGTTCTCAAGAGGCCCCATCCAGATCCCCTCTCCAGAAGTGAATGAGGTATCTCCCTAGTGCTGTGAATGCTGCTCTA
>CABHPH010126925.1:0-45173 GCA_902168325.1 Peromyscus nudipes
CTTTAAAAGAGCTGTTTATTTTTAGTATGATTTCTGGCACCACATTCATCTGAGATCTGTTGAGTGCAAATGATAATAGATGCTTTCACCTTGCATTTTCTTGGTTTAGTCACTCATTATTCTAAAGCAGAAATGCATTTCATCTTCCTGGTGATAGGTCTTCCTTGTTGCTCCTCTGATAATCTGAAAGTATCAGCAAGCAAAAGCAAGGGCCTGAGTGACAGGAGCAAAGGCCTGACTGACAGGCTTATGGCTTTGTGGCTCCATCCTGAGGATAATTAACTCTTCTAGACCAGCTGTGACCCCTGCTGGGAGTCAGCCTGTGCCCAACATGATGAGAGAATTGGTCCCAAATGATGCCACTACACATGCATCTCTACAGTACGAAGTGATTTTAATGAACGGAAGGGCTGCCAAACACCAAAACCAATGCAGAATATGGGGGCCAGGTGGTCCCCCAGAGACTCTTGCAAATGATTGGAGGATTTTAGAAAGCATGTTCAGTGTTCAGATTGTGAGAAGGAGACAGCAGTGAGCCCACACCCTTCCCCATCTCCTCACACTGTTTCCCAAGGATTGCTGGATATTTCTCCATGTCTGAATATCAGGAAACAGAAACTTTGCCTCTAGGTTTTAGTCTTTTTTTTTCTCACCTTTTAAAATGCAAATACTTTAGGGAAGGGAACAGCTGGTCAGTCATTTTGGTCTTAATGTAATGAGTTTATTAGAACCAGCCTGCAGAGGGAATTCTGACACTGTACAGAAGATCCCACAAACAAGGCTCTCTTTTAAAGCTTGCCAGGGCTGGATAATTTCCCCACAGGAGTACTTCCCAGACTCATTGCAGTATGATGACTCTCACACTTGCAGATGGGAGGCAGAGTGCAGAAAGTGAGTAACAAGATCACAGTAGAAGCTGTCAGTGTAGGTTGAGCTGCTGTACAGACAGGTAAAGTAACTACAAAATCTTTTCTCTTTCGCATGATGAATAGCCAAAGAGCACAGTGAATTCTTGCTATAGTCCTTTTATTTTATTTAGCAAAGTCCTGTGGTTTAAATATTAAGATAGCAGCTGCAGCTGAAATTAAGCTAGGAAGTGTTTAACATGGCACAGCAAGACTAAAACTAGCTGGCTTAGAGTGGGGTGGCCACCCAAGAAAGTTGCATTTGTGTTGAGGTCCATGACCATGACAAGTCTTCTATGCAGAGGTAGGAACAATCCAGGAGTTAAGAGGAATTACAGGATGACCAGAGTGCCCACATCGATGGTAGGATTTTCCATATTTGTATCCTTTAAGTACCTTTTTCACAAGTATCAAGTGCAAATGAACGTTAGGGAGAGTATCAGTAGAAAATTATATTCAGTTCAAGCCTTAACTATGGAAATTCTCAAACAATTGGACTTATGTGAATGTCTTTTCTGATATGAACATTAAATTTTTGCATACCCCAAATAGTTAATTCTGTATTCAAATGGACATTGGGGAAAACATTCAGAGTTGTATCTGAGGTCACAGGTCTGATATATGGCTCCAGAAACACAAAAGAATGGAGAAATTTGCTTACTATGTGAAAATAGGATAGCATTATTTTTGGGGGTGGGAACTATTGATGAAAATTAATTTGATTCAAACTAAATGTTCTCTATTTCTTTCAAAATCCTATTTTTGTAATAATGGACCAGTAAAATGTCCCCTTCATCCTCTCATTCCTGAACTTTCTGAAAGGAACACACCTTGAATGGTTTCTGAATCACTCTGTAGCAAGTCTTGCCCCCAAGCTTTCTGGTGGGGCATCACCACTTAACTGGTTGAGACACTTGAGCTTATGGAGACGGAGATGGGATAACAATGCGAAAACTCCTTCATAATTGGCCTAACCAGTTGATGGATGGCTGCTGAAGATTTCAGCATCACTTCCCATTTCCTAAGAGGGAGAGGGAATTCACAGTGAAACCCCAAATGCTATTTGTTTGATGCAGTTTTCCATCTCAGTAAAATACTGTGGTTCAAAGCATGGCGATTTTTGTATAGGAAGTGATTCCATTATTGTAGTGTTTTTGTGGATACATGGAAAATATTCTAAATTTAAAATCTACATTCCCCCCCAATCTCTCTGATAGGAGGGATGGTGAGAGGTTAGAGCAGTCTGAGGCTCACAGAATTGGGGTTTCTTGAAGGTATTTTGAGGATATCAGAACATTGGTTACTCATCTCAGACTTTGTGGTAATCACAGATTATCATACAGTAGAGCCCACATATTGGGTGATTCAGCAATGTACCACAAGTCCTAATTGGTCTTAATAATAAAAACCTGGAGTTGGATATAGGGATAAATGTTGAAAGATCCATAAAAGATCCAGCCACTAGAGAGACTTCTTACTTCTACCGAATCCTCAGCCTGAAAGAGGGCAAGAGCCTGTCTCCATAAATCCTTAGACTGAATGCAATAGGCTGTCTCATCCCACCTTATATTCCTTTCTCCTCCCAGCCATATCTCTTCTTGTTTCTACACTTCTAGTGCTGGGATTAAAGGTGTATGACTCCTAAGTACTAAGAGTGAAGGTGTGAGAAATCACTGCCGGCTCTGTTTCTCCTTTAGACTGGATTAATCTCCTATAGCCTAGGGTGGGATTGAACTCACAGAGATCCATGTGCCTCTCCCTCCTGAGGGCTGAGATTAAAAGTGTGTGCCACCACTGCCTAGCCTCTATGGCTAACTAGTGGCTTAGCTCCCCACTCTGATCTTCAGGAAAGCTTTATTTGTTAGATCACAACAAATCACAGCAACCATGAACAGAACGGAACAGTAAGGTCCATGTCGGACAGTCTTTCCTTTTATGAATTACTGACTGAATATGTTTTGAATATCATGTGATATAAGACATAGAAAGGAGACTAGAGTCTCCTCTCCTTCAGAGCTGCAGTTCACTATTCCTCCTATCAGGCATAATGCATTCTGAGTTGCCAGTATCAGCAGGAATGGAATAATTATTTTAAATTAAATCATTCAGCCGATGCCATATCCTAAAGTAGCCAACATCTTTCTCGTCTTACAGTAAGACTTCCACAGAGTAGAGGGATATAGGATATAAAAATTAGGTAAAGAAAATGCAAAGTAGAGACCTGATCGGGTTGTGAGAAAAATAAAATCAGTGATGCAGTCAGTAGTCCAAAAGCATCAGAACTCACATAGGATAAAAGGTATGGTGGCCCTGCCTGTGCATGGGAGTTTATGTGGATTGACACATGTCCCCACCACAGAGCCCTGCTCAGGAGACATCTACTCAGAAGCAGACTTCTGGGTTGCCTAGATAAGAGTTTGACCTCTCTGGAATGCCAAGGATAATTGGCCTGAGAATGATCTCAAAACCTTCACCTAAAAGTGAGAGTCCTCAATTCTTATTTCAAAAGTCATAGGTGTCAGATAAAAATGGGAAAATTGGAAATGCTTTAGTTCATGCCTATAAAATAGCCAGGAACACTTTAATGTCAGAAAATGTTATTTAGCAAAATGACTTGTCCTATCTTAAGCCAACCATCCTGAGAAAAGAAATAACCTATTTCATATATTATGCAATCCCTGTTTATCTGCTGTGGTCCCCCAGTTATTTGAGAGAGCCACACCCTTGTTATTCTCTTAATTCCCATAAAATATCATGTTGTGGAATATTATTTTATGGTGTGTTACATATGTTTATGCTGTGCAAAATTTGTTTAATGATTCAAAGGTGGATTGCATTCTTTTCTGTTGCATTTGTTAACTCTGTAAAGCTGTGTTACTTTGCCTGTCTAGAACACCTGATGGTTTAATAAAGAGCTGAACATCCAATAGCAAGGCAAGAGAAAGGACAGGTCAGCATGGCAGGCAGAGAGAATAAGTGGAGAAATCTGGGAGGGAAAGAAGAAGGAGCAAGAGAGAACAAGGAGAGGAGGGCATCAGGGGCCAGCCACCCAGCTACACAGCCAGCCATGGAGAAAGAAGTAAAGAAAAGTATCCTGAAATAGAGAAAGATAAAAGCCCAGAGGCAAAAGGTAGATGGGATAATTTAAAGTTGAGGAAACATGGCTAGAACCAAGCCAAGCTAAGGTCTGTGTGTGATTTATTTGGGAGCTCAGTGGCAGGTCCCCAAAAGAACCAAAGAATAAAGAGTAAAAACAACCAACAACAATTTCACTGGTTTAGAAGACTGAAGTTCACTTCACTTGTACCACAGTCTAAACTCTTTAAAAGGCCACAGGATGAGCCTTCTGGGTCTGTCTGTTTCAGAGAACTCACATGCTGGTGAAATGACAACGGTGCTTTGTTATTAGGTGTCTTCTTCTCACATACCACGCTGGGCTTTGACACATTAATGTGACAGTTGTCTTGCAGACAGCATGGTCTCCCATGCAAGGAAGAACCCACTATGCTAAGTTACTGGAATGAAAAAGAAACAAACTGTTCTTTCTCCTGATAAAGATGAGAAGAGAAACCTCAACTTACCTATGAGTATGAGAGCTCAGGCACAAATAGCTGGGTAATTTCTGAAGGTCTGTCGGTCTCTGCTGGACAGTGCAGTGGTGCCATTCTGGTTTCAGACCACAACGGCTGGTTCATGTCATCTGTTATTCTCCCCTGTTTGCAAACATCCACTAGCAGAGCTGAAATATAATGGTGGTGTTAATCGTGTTCCCGAGTATAACAGGCAAGGGCTCAACCAAACTAGCAATAGTCTCTTGCTGCATAGGAGGTTTTCTTTCATTATTGCAGGAAGGTCAAACAGACCCAGTGGATGAAGGTTTCCTTGTCCTCGGTTCCAGTTTATCACTTTCTCACTGCTGGGAGCATAAGGCACCAAAAGATAATCCAAAATTCCCATCCTAAGGAGGGCCAAGGTCAGAGCCCAAGGGATAATATATAGGGCGCTCAAAACAGGGATATCACTGATCTATGAAAGAACTAATATGTGTGGGCATCAGTCTTTGGGATGTCGTAAGAAAATTCTACAGACTGTTGCTCATAAACAGACAGTAGGATGTTACAGTGTTGGAGGCTCAAGTCCAAGATCAAGTTTCCAGCTTGTTCTATTTCTGTGAGAACTCTCTTTTTTGGTTATACATAGCTGTTTTGTGAATTGTTTCCATATAGCTTTCCTTTTATTAAATTGAAAATAGATTATTTTCTTTTACAACACATCCCAACCAGTTTACCCTCTTTCCACCCCTCCTAGCACCCCTCTACACTTCCCCTTTTCTCCAGATCCACCCATCCCTGCTTCCTTGTAGCTGGAGAGTTTTCTCTCTGGGTCCCGCCAAGCCCCAGCAGTCCGACAGCCCACTTATAAAATAAACACACAGACACTTATACTATTTAAACTCTTTGGCCTAATGGCTCAGGCTTCTAGCTATCTAGTTCTTACATCTTAAAATAATCCATTTCTAAAAATCTATACCTTGCCATGTGGCTCGTGGCTTACGGGCATCTTCACATGCTGCTTGTCATGGCAGCGGCTAGCAGTGTCTCCCTCTGCCTTCCTGTTCTCTCAATTCTCTGCTCCGTTAGTCCCATCTATACTTCCTGCCTGGCTACTGGCCAATCAGTGTTTTATGTATTGACCAATCAGAGCAACACATTTGACATACAGACCATCCCACAGCATTTCTTCTTCAGAAAAGTGCAGATATCCAAGAGAAGACAGCCAAACAAGACAAAACAAGATACAATAAGACAAAGCGAAAGCCCTCATGTTAAGGCTGGACAAGGCAACCCAATAGGAGGAGAAGTGTCTCAAGAGCAGGGAAAAGAGTCGAAGACACACCTGTTCCCACAGTTAGGAGTCCCACAAAAATACCAAGCTAACAGCAGTAACATATATGCAGAGGACCAGTGCATACCCAGGGAGGCCCAGTGCTTGCTGTTTCAGTCTCTGTGAGCCCATATGACCTCTTCTTAGTTGATAGTGTGGGAAAATTAATGAAACGATTCCTAAGGATATTCTGCTGTGCTCATAGACTGAAGCCTTGTCCAGTCATCATATAGCATTATATATTGAAGCTTTAGGGTGATGACATGTTGAAGAAATTAGTGAATATATGGAAACAATGTAGGGTCTGGATCTATGATAGAACATGGTGCTGACATGCTTTTGCTGGATGGCTCCCCTTCTCACCCTTCTTACACGAAAAAAAAAAAATGGCTCCTGGAGGCTGTCTCTTGGTTTTCAGCTAAGTGGTTGCAGATAGGAACCTAACAGATAGTCAGAATTAGCTGAACAGGAGGTTGGTTTGGCAAACACTAGAAAGAACCTTGGTGGTGTATATCCTCATTGGTCTGTCAGTGGAGGCAGGAGCCAAATAAGGAAATAATGAACATTGGCAGACAGAAGAGCTTCTGATCACTGGGATTAGATGGAGTAGCATGAAGTCTAAACTGGCTGATGATGTTTGCTAATTGTGGGACTTTTCAAAAGTCCCACACATTGTTGAATTTTTTTTTGCTGTTGTTGTTGTTTGCTTTTTTACTTTTACAAGGCCCTTTATTTATAAGCAACATATCATGTTTATTTTTTTCCTTGGAATATATTTATGAAGAATCACTGATTATTTCAGTCACTGCCCCTATGTGCTTTTTGACAATATGAGACTAAGACCAACAGTAAGTTTGAAAATTTGATAAATGATAACATGATATATTTGTCATTGTATAACTTGTTTGTGGGTAGGCATATTTGTACCTGTCATACAGATAAGTAACAACTTCTCATTTCTTTTCTTGGTGGACACTCAAGTTGTTTCTAATTAGTTGAAATTAATAAAAATGCTCTGGGGTAAAAAAAGAAAAGAAAAATCTTCCTTGCAACATGTTATCTGTAAAACATCCATAAATTCTTACCTCATGTTTTTATAAAAGCTGAAATAGACATCATATAAAATCAGCCGTTCAAAATGGCTAAAATTCACGAATATTTCTTAAACTGACCTATCAAATTTTGAATTCGGTTACTTGGTTTCTTAGTTATCTAGCCCTACAATACCCAAGTAAATAAGCAGTGGAAAAATTGAGGAGATCAAATAGTTCAAATCTGAAAGAGTTCCAGAGTTAGGAAATATCTGGATCTCTCAGCTTCAAGTTCTTCAGAGCAGGGATTTGAACTCAAATTTTCAGGCACTTGGGTCAGAATTCTTACGATTGTAACAATGTTCACTTTCAAAATCCAGTGCTAGAATGCATTGTTATCAACGTCATTGGTACCTATGTCATTTAAATCAGATACTCTATACCAGAACAGGTAGAAAACTTAAACGTAGTAAGAGTGAGCAGGATTTGAAGGGAAGGAGAGATGTACCCTCACACTAAATATATTAGGCACTTCCCTTGCTGTGAATAAATGTTAGACAAGAGTAATAAGAAGGAGGGAGTATTCCTTTTCATTCACAATTTGAAAGTAGAGTTTATCATGGTAAGGAGGCATGTGCTGGTTAGCTCTGGGCATGCTATGGGAATCCCTCACATCTCAGCATGAGGGGTTGGAGCGATGAGGGCAGGAAGTAGGACAGTACTGTAACTCTCAAGGCATTTCACAGTAAACCACAGCGCTAAGGTTTTGTTTGGTCCTGAGAATCACCACCGCATGGATTCAAGGTAGATGTCCAGGAGCAATGGGTATGAGAAATGAGCCCTGTTTGGGTACCACCTGTTACAGGACAGCACAAAGCTCCTGTTAAACATTCATAGTCAGAATTAGCTATTACAGGTGCAAGGCCGAGGCTGGAGATGTTCACTTAAAGCCCAGCATCTCAGACTGCTGATGCCCAAGGGCACCCACAAACCTCTGCTTGCGTAATAATTCACTATTGTATCATAAAATTCAGGAAATGCTACACTGACAATTACAGTGTTACTCTAAAGGACTCAAAACAGCACTAGCCAAACAAAGAAATAGCATCAGCACCCTGATCAAGGAGGCATTCAGGAGTGTTTACAGAACAGGTGTGCCTGACTGAGTCATTGACCATGTGATTGCTGTCAGGTCAGATTCCCTCTAGAGGTGAGAGTCACTCCCATCTAGGTCTCTAGTCAAATGTTGATTTCTCTGGTAACCAGATCCCATCCAAAATCTATTCTTTGGCACTTTCCAAGGCTAAACACAACCCCTATGTTATTTTTTACAGTGAAATATCCCTCAAAGACTTATGTCCTGGAGCACTTGGTCACTTGCTGTTTGAGGAGATTTTAGAGTGCTCAGGAAGAAGCAGGCTGTAGAGAGCAGGCTTTTACTTCTATAGCCCAACCCTACATCTTGCCCCATTCTCTGCTTCCTGTCCTGCTAGTATATAAGGGTTCTCATCTGCATGTCATTCTTATTGAAGAATTCCAAGAATTTAGAGACTTCCCAGGATCCAGCAACAACAACAACCGCAACAAAAATCCATTATTTTTACTCTAAATTGAAGAAGAGAAAGGGAACAGAATCTTGGACCTGTGATCCCAAATCCACTTCTATGTCAGTTGTAGAAAAAAATTTAAAAAAAAGAAAGAAAGAAAAGAAAAGAAAAAAGAAAAGAAAAGAAAAAGCAAGCATGCACATAATTCTTGAGTAAAGTTTCTTCCACCATATCCCAAGGTCTTGAATTTGTAAATTAAGCCATCTTTCGCATTGCTGTGAAGCTCCTAGAGTAACATCTCTTTGTTTGTGTCTGTTATATTCAATATGTGCTTTGCTGGATTTTCAAAGAGACACTAAGACATTGGTGGATTGAGGGAAGTCAGGAAAGCCCAGGATGGTGCTGTTTGTCTAAAGTGAAGAAGGAACTTAGGTCAAGCTATAATATGCAGACTTAAACCATGGTATTTGCTTCCCTAAAGATTTCAGTTTGTGTCTCAGATGTAGGATTTAACGTCAGACTCAACCCCTTCTATATTTCGGTCCCTCATAGTTAAAGTGGGGTACAGTGATGGTCCCCACCCTTCTGCAGGGACAAGATGCCATGTGGAACACATAGGACATTCTTTATGGAATGTGTCAGATAACAGCTTCTCAGTGCTTTCTGGGAATTAGCTTCATATTGGTAGTTTAAAAACCATCCAGAAACTGAGTGATAAACTTTTTGCACTGCCATTGAAAAGGAAGAAATGTGGGATATTTTGTTGTTCTTAAGGAATTACTATGCTGATTGGTTTTGTTTGCCTTACCTCTTGACAAAGGCAGGGGAATGTTGAGATTTTCCTTGCTTTAAACCATTACTCAACCTTGACACACTGTGTCAAAGCAGGGTATCTGGAAAGCCCTGTCTTGTGTTAGTTTGTTTTTACAGACATGAAATCTCCTGAATGAAACAGCTGTTCATGAATGTTTCATTTTGGAAACTTTTGAGTGTCTAAGTTTTCAGTTTATGATTCTGCTCTATAGCAGCTCACCGTAGTAAAGCTCCACAGCCTCTTCTTTTCCTTTCTGTGGGAGAGGTGGCACCTCTCTGGACTTGGAAGATCTGGGGAATCAGCCACCCAACCAAGAGTTCATGTGTTGTTTAAGAACCATATAAACTTTTCTGCTGTGACCTAGCAGCCATCTAACCTTCCATCTTAAAATCACTTAACCTTTTGTCTCTGTAAATGGGTTTTCATTGAGCTTTAAAAATGTCTCTGAGAATGTGTTTGGCCTCAATCCAGAACAGGAGGATTCTTCCCAACCATTAGGAAATGGGTCAGAATTCTTATGCGCAGGAGGGTTCTGTAAAGACACTGCAACTATTTTAAATAAAAGACAGGGAAGAAAGTTAAAAATAAACTACATATTGTAACTGTAATTCTTGCTTGACAATTGTTTTGTTATATGTAATTTTACCATGTTAAAGTTAAAACCTTCCTTTTTGAAAAAGAGAAAAAGGGGAAGTGTTGTGGATGATTGATTGATAAATAAAACACTGATTGGCCAGTAGCCAGGCAGGAAGTACAGGCAAGACAAAGAGAGAGGGGAAGTCTGGGAAGTGGAAGGCTGAGGCAGAGAGATGCTGCCAGCCGCCACGATGAGGAACAGGATGCAAAGTACCGGTAACCACGACCAATGTGGCAAGATATAGATTAATAGAAATGGGCTGAGTTTAAGTGTAAGAGTTAGATAGTGGTAGGCCTGAGCTAATGGCTGAACAGTTTAATTAATATGAGCTTCTGAATGATTATTTTATCATCTGTTGTGGGGTGTGTGGGGCTGGGCAGGACTGGAGAAAACTCCAGCTACACTTTTTAACTGAATATTAGGGAGTAACTGTAATAATTTGATGCAGAAACCAATAATTATGCAACACCAAAAGAAGGTGAAGATATGAAAATTAAGGGAGGAAAGATATTGTGACAAGACAGCAAAGTCAAATGTTAGAAACATATTTGTAACATATATTATCTAAATTACAAAGGATAAGATTACAGACTCATGTAGGAAGCAATCACAGTAAAAAAGTATAAGGCTAAGAGACAGAATAGGAAAGATATGAACTCTCAAATGCCACATAAATGGCTTTTCATGTAAAATACTTCAGAGACAAATACAAATTAGAACCAGTTCTAGAGACCAGCTCAATCTATTGTTCCATCAGAGGCAAAAATGAAGTCAAACTTCACATGTTGTATTAAAATAGTACAGGGAATATGCACACTATTTGTGAGAATATGAATTGGTACAACCTTTGTGGAAAGAAATTTGTCAATAACTATCAAAATTACAAGTATGTTTTCTCTTTGATTCAGCAAGTCCACTGCCACGTGTATATATTACAGATATTTGTTAAAAAATAACTGTAGACAGATTTTTCTTTGGGCCGCTGGCTCACAAAAAAACAACACAGAGACTTAGCTTAGGCTTGTTCCTAACTGGTTCTTATAACTTAACCCATCTCTTTTAATCTGTGTTCTTTTTCAATGCTCAGTTATCTTCACTCTGTACTCCCCATCTGGCTTCCTCTCTGTCTGGCTAATGACTCCGCCTCTTCATTTTCTAGAGTTCTCTCTTTGCCCAGAAATCCCACCTATCTCTTCTGCCTACTTTTTGGCTGTTCAGCTTTTTTATTACACCAATCACAGCAATACAGTGTACAAATATCCCACAACAAATAACTGTCTAAAACTTGCTTACAATAGAAAAAGACTACAACAACCTTTATGAATATCAAAAGGAGGAACATTTAAAATACAAAGTAGAGCTATACAGTGGAATATCACATAGCAAAATGGGGACAAAGGAAAGGATTTTCTTCTTGATTGTGTTATGAGTCTGAGGTCATTCAGAGATTCACCAGTCTGACCATGAATATATTTTAACAAAGAAGAGGCTTTATTAAATACTGGTTAAAACCATGAATACTGGCTAGGTCCATATCTAAAACTCAGGCTCAGAGCATGACACTGAATTCAATTAGGGGCTTAAAAAGGCATAACTTACAAGGCCATATACTTCCTGCCTTGTGCAATTACAGGGAAGCACACACCCTGATGTACCTCCTACCTTCATAAATCAAGCACACATCATGTGCATTTGCACTGAGTCAACCAAGATTGTTTAAAGATGCAAAAATAAGTGGTTGTTACCTTACATGAATAAGAGCCACCAGCATTCCAGGAAATTATTTGTCTTTGGGCAATGGGGGCTTACAGGTTAGAGATGTCTTTGTTTTATAGATCTCTTAAGCACAGTGATTGAAACCTAACATTAGCTATCACAATTGGAATTTTCTCTAATAAATTCCATTAAATCAAGGCTGGTAGGTGAAGCATGGACTCCTTACCTTAGTCCACTTTCTTAGTGTGACAAGCAGAGAAGAGAATATAGGATGTGTACTTTGTACAAATTACTTGAACACACTGGCCTATCCTTCCAAAACTGCTCAGGAGGCCAAATTATGTTTTTGTTTGTTTGTTTTGGGGCATGGAAAAGGAAGATAATGTTTTGTTTGAATTCATATGAGATTATCTTACTTCTATTTGTTTTCTTTCCACTGAAAAATTTTATTATCTTATTCATAGTGTAAAATTCAATTAAAATTGAAGATGGCACCCAAAAGATGTCTATAGTCAGTGTGAGGTTGGAAAGAATTTGTCATATTTTTACAAACGACTATCCTGAGGGATAAAAATATTTTGTAGACATAGGTAGCTGAACAAAGGAAAAACAGGAATCAGCCTTGCCAGAAAGTGCTCAGAAACTCACTAGAGAAAATTATTTATCAAACAGTTATCTTATTAAAACTAAGATGGGCACATCTTAGTGGGTGTAGCCCCACCCACCCTGTGTAGAACAAGTTATCTCTTGCGTATCCCAAGGAATAAGGGGCTGGAATGACTGGCAGCTGGACTATGGAAGTCAGGGGTTCATGAACAACCTATCAAGTTGGCCTACTTTTTGCATCTGGGATCTTAAATGGGTCATATTAATATAAGGACATTCATAGAAAGAACAAAAAGATGAACTTCATCTATAGGGACACTGTGCTAAAATTCCCTGGAAACGTTTTTCATCTGTCTTCATTTAACCACTTAGGGATTTATTGGTTCTCTGCTTCCACTGCCTTCTCAGATTTGGGGAAAGTATATGAATAGGCCCACTCCCAGGCAGTAGCTCTTTCCACTGACTTCTAGGGTTTGGGAAATGATATGTTTATGTTCATGCCCAAGCAATGGTAGCACAGTAGTGAGAATGGCACGTCTCCCTCCTTCTACGTTCTTCTTTCCCCAGACACCCTTTTCAGATGGACTAGCTAGCTTTAAACCTGTGACTTCACTGACCACATCAAAACAATCAGTTAAGCTATTTTGTCATCATGATTAATGATGTCTAGGTGAGTGGATACTGCTGAAGACAATATCTTACACACTCAATTGAATGCCAAGATATGTGGTGATAGAATTGCTTTGGTGCCATGGGCATAATGGCAGAATTTTGAAGAAGCTGCTTTTGCTTAGGGAAGGAAGCAACGTTGGCATTTGTGTAATGACTGAGATACTCAGGTAGCAGGAAGTCATGAAAATGCAGCTCTCTCAGCTGATAGTTCCCAGGAGATGGTGATAGATTCCAGTGAAATAGTGGCAAGAAAATGTTTTGCAGGTGTTCTGCATTTTTTTCATTTTCAATGGGTTTGGAATGATGTATTGGTTACTTTTGTTGTAACTGAGAGAAAATACCTGAAAGATTTTATTTTAGTAAGAAGATGATTTTGGGGGCTCACAGTTTCAGGAACCAAGCACATCAATTTAGAGAAAGTGTGGATGCTAAACCAGATCTGCCCGTGGCACCAGCAGCTTGTGATCCAGGACTTGTTACATTTTCAATGATCAAGAAGAGCTTTTGCCTGAAACTAGGCTGGGCTATAACTCTCAGTGATCTACCTTCAATAATCCACATGTTCTAGCCTTGTCCTCTACTCTACAGGTTCTACAACCTCCCAAAACATCACTCCCAGGTGGATACAGAATGTTGAACCACAATGGGGTATGGTTTAAACCTGTCTTTCAACACAATGTGTAATCCCATTCAAGATTTCACTGAATCTCATTCTGAGGCTAAGGCTGACATACATAACTCCATTGACAAATTCTCTAAGGAAGAGCATGGGGAATAGGACTTAAGGTTGCAAGTCCAGAGAGAAGCAAAAGCCTCCTGCTCCATAGCACAGAAACCCAAACTAACCATACCAGAATGTGGCACTGGTCCAAAAAGTTTTGGCAAACAGGACTAAGGGGCCAGATATTCATGTCTTTTAGTAATTTTCTGTTGTTCTAGATAGTGCACAACAGCTCTCCTGTAGGAGAGTGTGTGATGATGAATCTTCACTCTCAGTTTGAAAGGATGTTTAATTGCCTAGAGATTGACCTGTGCATATCTGTGAGGCTTTTTCCAGAAATATTTCAATGAAGAAAGAAAATGGACCCTGAATGTGGACAGTATCATCCCATGGGCTGGTTTCTGAAATGAATAAAAAGAGAAAAATGGAGAACGCCAGTAGAGCACATGATTCACCCACATGTGCAACAGCTGGGACCTGCTGTGGCTACCATTCATTCCTCGTCCTCACGATGGACAGTGTCTTCAGACCATGAGCCACAATGCAACCTTCTTACCTTAATTTGCTTACTGTTTGCTATTTGGTCCACAACAGTGAGGAATGTAGCAAATATAGAATATGTGATATTTTTTATGAAGCATCTTTCTTCAGCCAGAGGCAGGATTTTGAAAATGACTCATCTGAACACTGCCTATGCTTGAGGAAATGAAGAGTTGAGTACCGATTGTGTACAATTCTGAGCAACTCCCACAGAAGAGATTACAAATGACCAGGTTAAAGATGGGAATACCCTCACAAACTTCTGTCTATGTAAAAGTTGAGTGTGCTCAAATCCACCTTTTTAAAGAACAGCATAAATAGAATGCATCTCTTTCCAGAGAGTGAATCCATGAGTAAATTATGAGCTATTCTAAAAATCTTTTCCAGAATTTCTCTGGAATCTGGCATTAACCTATATTCCTGGCACATGTATCCACATCTTCAAACACACACCTGAGAACTCAAATAGCTCACAGCCGGAACTGGCAATCTTACATGTGATAACAAAATGGAAAGATTCAAGCCAAGAAATATTTTTAAATGACATAAGGTGTGACAGATGATGCCTCACTCCCAAAAAATTTAAAAAAACCCAGAGGGCAAGTGAATTCACCCTCACCTGAGGGCATTCAGATATGAAGGCAATATAGAAATTACCACAGAGATCTTCTCAGTCAGCAGAACCAGACTCAGCCTGACCATGTGTGGAGTGGAGGAAGTCACTGCCTGCACAGTGTGACTTGGAGGAGCCTGCAAGGCCTGAGGTTTCCCACACTTCCTCCTGTGTGTAATCGTTTATTTCCTGAAACTCAACCATGCCCTACTTATGACTGTGAATGTCATTAGAAATGCAACTCCTTCCATAATTACTCGCCCTAAAAGGGCAAAAAGTACTCCACTGACTGCTGTCCAAGCAACTGGTCTCATGAACTGCTTTAAATTCTGGTTTAGTTCCATTGCTGGCAATAGATGTCTGACTGCTTTTGCATGTATAATGGAGCAAAAGTTTGGGGTTATATAACCTTCATGCC
Source organism: Peromyscus nudipes (assembly GCA_902168325.1). Lineage (NCBI taxonomy): Eukaryota > Metazoa > Chordata > Mammalia > Rodentia > Cricetidae > Peromyscus > Peromyscus nudipes. The sequence continues at coordinate 15,105 of CABHPH010126925.1, forward strand.
TTGCTCAGTGTATCAGTGCCTTTTCTGTTGCTGTGATAAAATTGCTTGAATAAAGGATTTTTTAGGAGACAAAGTTTATTTGACTTATGGTTATAGAGGGATAAGGATCTGTCATGACAGGGAGTCCTGACAGCAAAAGAGCAGCAGGCATGGCGGCATGGCTGGAGGCTAGGAACTCATCTCATCAAACGCATGCATGACACAGAGAGCAAACAGGAAATGAATCAAGACTATAAATCCTCAAATCCTAGTCCCATTGAGAAGCGTTCCACCGCCTAGAGGTGCTGCACCTTCCCTAAACGGGTCAATCAATGGAAACCACCGTGTGTTCAAATGTCATCTAAGTTCATGGGGACATCCTCATTGAAACCACCATATTGAGGAGAAGGTAAATTTGCATTTCCATTGAATCTTACAGTTAGACTGTGTGTGTGTGTGTGTGTGTGTGTATGTAAAAGGAAGAACAGAGTGAAAATCTAATATCTGAATCTCAGCTCTAGTTCTGTTATATTCAGTCTTTCTTTACATTGTCATGCAGCTTTACCAAGGCAACAGATCAACCAATAAGTCCCCACGCAAAGAGGAAGACTACCTCTTTTAGGTATATCTATCTACCCATCTTTCTTCCTTCCTTCCTTTCTTCCTTTTACCTTCTAAATGTTCTGAGCCTATAGCAAACTCTGGATTTGAATTGTTGTTAACACACAGAGTTATACCCAGTACAATATTCCAATTCACCTCTCTTATTTTCACTGCAGTGGTTCAGCACAAGGAATGACATGTGTTAATTGCAATAAATTGTTACATTGTAAAAGTGGACAAAAAGAATGGAAGAGTAGAAAAGACTATTGGCTAGCTTTGCAGCAGAAAACGGGAGTTCTGAAGAAAACTCTGTACTAAATAGAGTTAAGGGAATCAACAAGTAATATTGAGCTTTAGGGGAATAATAACAGTAAGACATATCATCATCCCTCAGACCAAGAGTGTCACCTGTCAGGGAACTTGGACATACAGCACTGATATATCATAGTGACAACGTGGGACGAGCAGATGAAGACAGCTCTGGATGTGTTTTCCAACTTTCTCTGTCATCTCCCACCGCAAGTCCTCACTGGACAAATCCAAATGGAAGCCAGAAAGTCAGAGAACACCTTGGAAGCCGAAAACTTCCTGGTGAGGTGGTCCATGGCAGTAATCCCAGCACAAGCCTCAGAGAGTGGACTATAGACTGAGACCATGTAGAAGAGAAAATGAAAGCAGGCAAGAAAGAAATTGAGCAAGCAGGAAAGAGGAAGGGAAGAATGGAAGGCAGGAGGAAAAGAAAAGAGGAAGGAAGAAGAACATCTCAGTTTCCCAGGATATCAAAAAGGGCATGGCAAGTGGAGATAAAGGAGGAGATGGAAGTAGAAAGTAGGGGTGAAACGGTATTTCTGAGTTTTCCTTTACTGTCTCTGCTATTATCTAAAAAAAAAAAACCCCTTCCTAGTTCAATACATAGAGATAGAGAGTAGGTACATTTGTTATCCAACATGATTTCTCTCTTTGTTTTCTTTTCTCGTACGGTGAGAAAAACCATGACCGAAATGAACTTGGACAGAAAGGATTTGTTTGACTTACAGGTCACAGTGGATCACCCAGGGAAGGCAAGGTAGGGACTAAGTGCAGAAGCTTGAAACAGAAATCCTGTTCACTGGCTCTTCCCAGACGTTATGATATAGCTCAGGATCACCTGCCCAAGGATGACCCTTCCAACAGCTGGCTGGAGCTTCTCACATCATTCTTATTTGCTTCTCCCTTCCTGTGATAAACCACAAAAAACAAAAGCAACTCAACTTGTGGGAAGAAAAGGTTGATATGGTTTAGGGTTTATATTATCATTTTGAGAAGGCAAGATAAGAACTCAGGGCAGGGACTTGGAGGCAGGAACTGAAGGAAAGAGGAAATTGCCAACTGACTTGCTCTCTGGGGCTTGTTTAGCTACTTTTACATCCCAGGATCACCTTCCAGTGTGGTACCACCCACAGTGGGATGCACCCTCGCCCATCAATCACTAATCAAGAAAATGCCCCACAAACTTGCTTATAGGCCAATTAGACGGAGGCAGTTCCTCAACTGAATTTCTCTCTACCCAAGGGATTCTAGTGGGTGTCAAGTTGATAAAGAAATAACCAGAGGCATTATCATTTGAGAAAATGACCCATACAGCTGGACAGTGGTGGCACATGCCTTTAATCCCAGCACTCAGAAGGCAGAGCCAGGTGGATCTCTGAGAGCTCGAGGCCAGCCTAGTCTACAGAGCGAGATCCAGGACAGGCACCAAAAGTACACAGAGAACCCCTGTCTTAAAAAACAAACAAACAAACAAAATGACCCACGGACAAGCCCATAGACCAATCTGATGTAGGTGACTCCCTCTTTCTGGGTGTGTCAAGTTGACAACTAATATTAGTCATCATTGTGTCCTGTTCTAAATATCTGCTCAGCTTTCCTTTAAATTAGAATGTAAAAATTTTAAGAGAGTCTCTGTGTGGTTTTTATTTACATTTGATTTATTTTTTCATATATGTGGCCCTAGCACTCCACTATATTTTTGATAATGCAACCTTTTCTTTAATTGGATTATGATGAGTGATTGCTACACTTTGAAAAAATAGAAACTGGTATTCATATGTAAGTATTTATCTTTGTGTCTTCTACAAGCACAGTTTATCGCAAGCTTTCTTTCCAGACTGGATTTTCGAATTTCTTATTACCATTTAAATGTAGAAAAGAAGAAGCTATTTCTTAGGAACATTTTGGTGAATACTCTTATAAAGGAAAGCATCACCTCTGAGTTGAAGACAATTCTGATTTCCATACATCAGGTTTGCTTCAAGCAGTGAAGAACTGTATGTGTCGGGATGGGATAGCTAGGAAGCACAGCTTTGGGGACTGGACTGGAATTTAATATGTATTTTAAAATACAAATTGCATTGTCACATGGTGAGGTCCATGTTGTGATGACTAGAAGCAAGGCTGTATTTTTGTAACCACATTTTCACTACAATAATCCCCAAACCACTGTAAAATGGAGGTGCCAATAACCGTTGGGAAATGACAGGAAGAAAAGACACAACTTCTCATTTTCTTAATAATGAATTCCTTATTTTTCTGAATTTATTCAACCTCCACTTGACTTGAATAGTAATGAAATATAAATGCTTCAGAGATGATTTTTCTCCTGTCCAGAACTATCTTTCAGCAGACAAAGAAGTTGCCTGCTATGTGCCAGAGGGGTGGATTGCAGGGACAATGAGTCAGAAATTGGGGAAAGAGTAGAATTAGAATTCAAGTATGATCCACTCTTTTAATGAAATAAGATACATTGTTGTATGTGTGTCTGTGCCTGCATGTTCATGTGTGTCCACCAAGTATCGTCACCCCTGGTGTTATCTGACTTGGTTTTCTGAGAACTTAATGACCTTGCACTGATGGCTGACCAGTGAGAGTCAGGACTCTACTCTCTATCTCTACATTGCTGGAATTACAAATGTGCCAACACACTCAGCTTCTTATGTAGCTTCTGCAGTCTTAAACACAGGTCCTCAGGCTTCTGGGAAAGCACTTTAATCATGGAGTTATCTCCTCAGTCCCAGAAAATTCTTCATTTTTTTTAATGATGAGGACTTAAAATCATGACATATTTATTCTCTTATCCATTAATTCATTGAATTAAAAAGTCATCGAATAACTGCTTGTTTGGGGCTCTATGTATAGAAATGTGAACAATACTCAAACAGGTTTGAATACCTTTTACCATGAGACTAGGAAGAACAGTTCCTTTACCCTAGTGGCTGCTGCACATCATCACATGTCACTATCTGATTAGTTGATTTGGTAATTATCTGTGAACACTCCTACAAAGCTCATGAAAAGCGAATGGGACAGTAGCTGAGCTGCCACTGGAGTGGATCCTAGAAGGAAGTGCTGGGTTCCCAGGAAGGAGTAGCAGAGTGAGCTGTTATGAAACACATAGTCCTGAATGACATTCCAGTTCCTTCTCTACACATGAGTATTTGATGTTTTTTTTTATGTGCATAGGAATTATGACCTTTATGTCAAGCCATTATTTTTTAATTACTTTTTTGTCTAATTGTTGCAACAAAATACTCAACCAAAGCAATTTAAAGTGAGAAAAATTTCTTTTGGCTTGCAGTTTCAGGAGACACAGTCCCTCATGACTAGGAAGTCGTGGCAGTTGGCCACATTGTGCCCAGTATAAGGACACAGAAAGGCATGGACACTCTTTTTCAGTACCCCTTTCCCTTCTTATTCAGTCCTTGATTCCAGGCCATAGGATGGTGCCAGCCACATCCGGCATAATTCTTCCCACCTTAATTAATCTAATCTGGATAACCTCTCACAGATATACCTAGAGACTGATTTCCATGGAGAGTCTAAATTTTATCAAGTGGGCCATCAACATTAATCAACACATTATTCAGTTTTAAAAATATCTATGAATAGCAAATTCTACTACTTCTGATAAATTATAAAAATAATAGCCTTGGGGACTTGCAAGATGGCTCAGAAGATAAAGCCACTTGCCATGAACCCTAACAACCTGACTAAAATCCCCATATGATAGAGGGAGAGAACTGATTCCTGTAAATTGTCCTCTAACTCCACAAGTACACCATGGCATGAAAGAGACATACATACATGCAGAGAGACACATAGACACACACAAACACAAATGTGACAAAAAAGAATTACAGTTTTATACTTTTTATACACAAAGACACACACATATACAAATGTCACAAAAAAATTATAGTCTTATACTTTCATCTCAGTCACATATGCTTTTATAAAGACATAGAAACAGCATGGCATTTTTTCCCCTTCCATGTTTTTTTTTCTCTAGTGTTTAGACCTGCTATCCCAATCAAAAGAAAACTTTATGAAAGGGTACACACCTCTGAACTTTGAGAATATCTGATGTGCTCACAGTCACATGCTTTAGTTTGCTCTTGTGATTTATAGACTTAGCTAAACCTACTATACTCTTTTCTAGTGCTTGCCTCTGGTAACTGCCCACTGATCTCTTCGCTTTCCCTGGTCATAGAAGCTACTTCCTGCTCAGGTTTCCTACCAAAAAGAGCTCAGACACAGGTGTCCACTCCAGCCATTCTCTTCCACTTCCAAGACCTGTTTTCAAGTCCCTTTCTTCATGACACAGCTGTTTAGCACACACAGCCATTACTATACCTGCAAACATCTCCTTTGCAGTATCAGAGGTTCCAGGTCTGATTTCTTGACAGCTGGTGACGAGTAGGGTAAAAGATACTCTGGTTAAGTTTATTTGTCTTTACCTTAAATTTTATAATATATATATATATATAATTTTATAAATAGTCATCAAGAACTGCATTTTGATATGAAAGTGATTTCATGTTTCATTGTCCTTAAAGAAGTAGTTTCTTAGCCAAAGGAAATTGAGTGAAGGAAAAGGTAAGGCTCTGAGAAGTACCCTAGAAGTTCCTCTATTCATGATATATTTGGAATGCTTGCCTAAGAAGGCTAGGTTACCTGTAGCTAACACATAGTCAACTGAGGATTAATTTTCTCACTGTTTTTGTTCTGGCTATTCCCAGTCTCTTGATACTTCTCCAGCAGAATATAATTCCAAAGCTGTTATGCTTGATCATGTTCGTTCCCATATATATCCAGTTCTTAAATTCCCCTGGAGAGGTTGGTCTGAGTTTAAAGTGAAGTATGGATGTCTATATTCTTTACCCATACTCCTTATTGCTCTCAAATTGATGCCACTAGCTGCCAAACTACACAGGCTTCTCTGCTAGTGTCACAGAATCAAATGCTGTGTTCTATAGGAGACCACATGATCAGCTTTATTTCAAAGCAGCATTTTGTATAATGCAAGAACTGAGGTCATGTGTTGTTCCAGCACCAGACTTGTTCACACTGCCACTTAGTGCCACTTCCAAGAACATAAGTCCTGAGACTCAAGTCATGTCTCACCCTATGACATAGTTTTGTCTGTTTCAATTCATGCCACTCTCAAGAAGAACAGTCACATTCATACATGATGAAAGGAGAGGGAAGGACAAAATGTGCCTTTAAGATTCAATTGCAAAGCACTGACGTGTGTCCCATGTGACTCATATTTTAAGGATTATTTCATTATATGCATAGAGCACTGGGATTGAGCACAATCTGCACAGATAGTCTGTCAGGGATTATAGCCTGGCCTCAGCATTTCCTAAGTATGCAGAACAATGTTCAACATAACCATTTCTTCATTTATAAAATGAAGAAAATACTATACTCCTCATAATCAGTTTCAGGGCCCATTATCTCACTGATATGAAGAGCTAGAACAGTGTTGGTATACCAAATAAGTCACATGAACATCCTCATTAAGGTTCTGTGGTGGAGATATTGACATTGAAGAAACAGTAGATATGGATAGGAAATACTCATTTGACTCATGGTTCAGAGTTTTCAGTTCCTGGTTGCTAGATCCTTTCATTTGGATCTATGATGACATGGTACAACATGGTGGAAACATGTCGTCTATGAAACAGTCTCACCTCATGGCAACTGAGAAGCAAAGGGAGAGAAAGAGAGGAGTCTGGACTCCCATATCCTCTTCTAGGACTCCTCCTTCATGACTAGGCTTTCTTCCTCTAGGCCTTCGCTTCTAAAATGCACTGCTTCTAATCACACAAAATGATAATAACCAAACCAAACATTAAGATGCTTGAAGTATGAACCACAACAAAACTTTTATGGTTACAGAAGTGATTTTCCCTTGTATATTTCACAGCAATCAATCTTTTTTGCATTATGCATATTTCTGCATCAGAGATGATCCACTTCTGTATTAGTCAGGGTTCTCTAGAGAAACATAACTGGTAGAATATATATATATATATATATACATATATACATACACATATACATATATACACATGCATACATATCACTCATCACACACACACATATATAATAAATTAAAGTAGCTTACAGGTTATGGTCCAACTATTTCAGTAATTGCATTTGCTAGTCAGGAAATTTAGTGAAGCAGCTGCTTTCCAGTCCACAAGACTGGATGTCTCAGCTGCTCTGCAGTATTGCTGGAATCCTGGAGAAGTAGGCTCTAATACCAGTAAAGTAATAAACTTGCCAGCAAGAGTAAAAGCTAGTAGGGAAAGAGCATGTTCTCCTTTCTTCCATGTCCTTTATATAGGCAGCTGCCAGAAGGAAGATTCACCAGATTTAAGGTGAATCTTCCTACATCAAAAGATCTGGATTTAGGATGGGTCTTCCCACTTCAGATAATTCAATCAAGAAAAATTCCTCACAGATGTACCCTGCCACTTGAGTGTGACTTAATCTCAGATGTACTCAAGTTGACAGTGAAGAATAGCAATCTCAACTTGTTTGCTCAATACACAGGATGAAGATGAATGGGAGTCTAGAAAAAGATGAGCCTAGTAACCTGATTGAATCATGTGAACCGATCTGGGCAAGGCTACAATGCCCCAGTGGAACATGAGTTAATACCACAAGGACTAAGTGGGGATTAGCAAGTACTCAGGATACATATGAGGCGTCTTTTGTAGAGTAACCAGCTTTATATTAGGAGAAAGTTGTAGAACACAGAGGCATGTGTCTTATGAGCGTGTTGTAAAGTACGGAGGCTGACACACAGAAACAGTTCAAAGGGTATTAACATTCTTACAGCTCTGACATGGACTCGCTGACAATTGCTTGAGATGTCTTCAATCTGCCACCCCCAGTAATGGTTTGCTGCCAATTAAAATGTTTGCTCTTCAGCATTTTTTTCAAACATGCAGTTATGTATCCCTTAACAATAGCAACAAACAGAGGCATGTGTCATCATGGGCTTTAGTGTTGTGAAAACAGCATAGAATATACCTCCAGTACTTCACATGAGGCTACTGCTGGCATGCATGGTGTGAGTGTTATAGAAAACTGTTGTTTTGGGGTCAAAAGGAGCATACTCTACAATAATGACAGAGAACAGTATGACCACAAACTACAGTCACTTATCATAAGCTAGAATAACTGCTATACAGCATTGTATATGAAACACTTTACACAAGTAACAGTGTGGTAGGTTTGTTTCATCAACTTCACTATACAAGGGTAATCACATACCACACTTGGTCACTGTGAGACCTACAATATTACCAGGCCATAGGGATTTCCTGCCTCCATTGCAGTCTTATGTCTCCATCACTGCATATGTGGACACCTTCTACTCAACCATACGTCATGGCATCCAGAAGACCAAGTAGGCTGCCCTTGAATCATCTCCACTCTCTCTGCTCCCTCAGGCCTAATCTTTAAGGTTGTCTTTAGTGCTGCAACAGAATACCAGCTGCAGCTTTCCTCACCCCTATCCACACCTCCTGTGTATCCCACAGACCATACCACCTGGCCTCCCTTGTCCTGTAGTCACTGTGTCCCGACCAACAACTGGGGCAGAAATCCCCTGCTCAACCAGAGGCTATGCCTGCCAAATGACCAGATGACGAGGTAGGCTGCTGTGAACCTTCTCCACTCTCCTTGCTCTCCCAGACCCAATCCTCAGGGTCGTTCCTAATGCTGTAACCAGCAATCATTCACTGGACACCTCTTCCCCCAGCCTCCAACACCAGCGAGCTTTCCCATGAGCATAACAACCAGACAGACCAGTAAAACAGGCAGCACACCACCCAGACACACTCTGAAAATACAGAGAGGAAACAGAAACCAAGAAAAAATAGAAATCCACCCACCAAAGACAAATCCAGAAATCAGCACTTAGACCTAGCATCACCCCAAAGCCAGATGCCTAAAATGCAGCACAAGAACACAATCAAGATCAGCCATGGCAATATATTTCCACCAGAGCCCAGCTATCCTATCACAACAGGCCCTGAATATTCCAATATAGCTGAAAAACAAGAAAAAGACCTTAAAATCAACTATATGGAGATGATAGAGGTCTTTAAAGAAGAACTGAATAAATTCCTCAAAGAAATCCAGGAAAAAAATGAAACAAACAGTTGAAGGAAAGGAATAAAATGGCTTAAGACCTGAAAATAAAAATAGAAGCAATAAAGAAAACAAAAACTGAGGGAAATCTGAAAATAAAAAAAATAAGGGTGCAAACAAACTACAGAGGTAAGTTTTAATCAACAGAATACAAGAGATGGAATAGAGAATCTCAGGTATTGAAGATATGATAGAAATGGATACATAGGTCAAGGAAAACGGTGAATCTAAAAAATTCCTGACACAAAACATCTAGGAAATCTGGGACACTATGAAAAGACCAAACCTAAGAATAATAGGAATAGAGGAAGAAGAATCCCAGCTCAAAGGCCAAGAAAATATTTTAAGCAAAATCATAGAAGAAAAAATTCCTAACCTATAATGCCTATTTTTATTGGCATCTTGCCTAGAAAGGTACAAGAAAGTTACAGAACACCAAATAGATTGGGCCAGAAAAGAAAATCTCCTTACCACATAATAATCAAAAGGCTAAACATACATAACGAAGAAAGAATATTAAAAGCTGAGGGAGAAATAGTCTAAGTAACATATAAAGGCAGACCTATTACACCTGGCTTATCAATGGAGACTCTAATAGACAGAAGGTCTTGGACAGATGTCTGTGGACTCTAAGGGATCACAGATGCCAGCCCAGACTACCATACCCAGCAAAACTTTCAATCACTGGAGATGCAGAAAATAAGGTATTCTTTTAAAACTTGTATTAGTAGATAGGACTATATCAGTCCTTTTTTATATAAATTGTCAGTTTCTAAAGAGGATAAATCATTAGTATAAGATGGAGAGATAGCATTTTCTAAGGTTGAAACTTAAATATTTCCTTAAATACCTAAAACTTAGGGACTATGTCAGAACAACCTTCTGGTCAACAGCATCCCAGTTCTAGAGGTTCTTTCCACATGGAAGACCCTGAGAAGATCCAAGTTTCCTCTTTTTCTTGTACAACTTAACATATCACTTAGGTTGTCTTTGGTATTATCTATTCTGAGGAGATGAAGTTTTGAAAATTAAAGGACTATGGAGAATACCCATATTCCAAACAAAATTTTGGATATCCAAACAGGTTCTTTGTGCCTTCAGAATCTAAAAAGGATAGGGCACTTCTGGCTTCCAGGGCAGAAAGTTTTGGAGATTTGTATTGGGTTTAGGTGATTAGTTCTAAGATATAGTCACTTGTCTTAGACTTTTCCAAATTTACTGTATTATGAATTCTGAACTCAATTTATGTATTGAAAGAAGCATTCAGGTCAAGTACCAACAGGGTAAACATAGAAAATGCTACCCTGGTAAGAATTCTCCAAGGTGATCTAGTGGAGCCAGGCAACACTTTATCTAGTCTCTGTTCACAGCATTCAGATCCATTAGGGAAAAGGAGATTGGCACAATGGGGAAGGCCAGAGTCATGTTGCAACAATCTATATATTGTCACATGTCACTTTATCTTCATTGTGTTTTCTGACTGAAAACCCAGTATGATTTCTCAGAAGCAGATAAGGATCTTGAGTCTGCTCCAGTATATTACTTAAAACATGGAACTGCTGATTATTTAGACTTGATAAACTTTGTAAGTGGTAAGTCTCTTAATAAGATCTTATGAAATTATTATATGGAAGATACAAATACTTAAAAACCCTTAAGAAGGACATAGGCATCTAAGATAGCTCCTGAGGCTCATCTACTCCAAAGAAAGTCCTTCAGATTTCCCACACTCACTTGTACAACCAAGTGCAGAAAATTCAATGTTTATTCTTCAGAGTCATGATTAAGGCAGTGAGGTCTTGCTACTTCCTAGACTCTTGCAAAAATCATGGGGCAGTGAAGAATGTTTTTCCCAAACACATCTTTTCTTCAGCATTTCCTAATGGAGTCCTGTTTCAGACATGACTGTCTCATGAAATCCTGTAGTGATACTTAGTCCATTCTTCTTATTCAAGTTACACCTATGCCCGTCATACCTTCGTTTTGCAATATGCTTATTTACCAATCGATTGCAGAATTTAAACACTAATGCTAACTTCAAATCACAGTTGTCACAAACCCTTTAAACCATTGTTTTATTTTGGCACATTTCGGAAGACTCATTTGCTTTGCATGAGCATTTCACTGTACATCCGTTTTTGAGCATCTGTGTATCAACAGATACAAAGCTAAGTGCTGTTCCTTCAGAAACTGGCAGTGATGAGCTGTACATTGTGTGTGCAGACAGATCTTCACTTTTACCTCCATCTTAACCCTCTCAATGCCTTTCTCAATGCTATCTTCTTGGTCTTCTGCACCACCTTCTTTTTTTCTATAAGTAATATTTAGGAATAGTTATGAAATTAGATGCAAGAAAAAACTGTCCTGAATTTACCACATGTCAACCAGGAAGGCTCTCCCCTTTTCTTCTGCACTTTCTGCACCCTGTCTCAATATTGCTCTCACAGATCAGTGGTTTCTTTGTGAATTGATCATTGTACTGATTGTGGATTCTCAGGGTCAGGAATAATGTAATGTTCCTTTTCTGTGTTCTACCTTTACAGTTACACAGAACACTTTTAGTTACCAATAGGCACTGTGACAGATATCAATACTGCTAGGGTAAGAGTGGAACCCTATTTTGCTTATGCAAAGTTAGGTTTTGTTAGCAAAGAATCACCAAGAGCTGACTGACTTTGTTGATTGGATTGTTCAGGAAGCAAATGTTTTATTAGATATTCTATCTGAATCAACTGTCTACAAAGAGCCATGCTGTGACTTAGAGCCTCACTTTGGTTCTAGTACCTGTTCTCTATAGTTAAGTACGGTAATGGCAACCATGTGACCAAGATGCTGTGTTTCCTGATCTATGCTGATATATTTTCTGTGCAGATATTGGCCAAATACCAACTATAGGAGGATCTCTGAGCCTTATTTTGGGAGAAACAAGAGAGTAGTTTTAGCAGACATGGCCAATGCCTGAACAGAAACCATAAACATAATTTCTACTTACTAAGGAATCTGTGGGGCTAGCAGGTGGTACTGCACACCTTTAATTTCAGCACTCGGGAGGCAGAGGCAGTCAAATCTCTGTGAGTTCGAGCCTAGCCTGGTCTACAAATTAAGTTCCAGGACAGCCAGGGCTGTTACACAGAGAAACCCTGTGTTTAATTCTAGTGATCACAGCCTCAAGCCCCATGATCAGTTTCACTGATGGAGACTGAGACATTGAAGTCACAGAGGCAGATGGTTCTTAAGTCTCCTTTTTACTCTGCAATATTAACAGGTGCTTACACTTATTTTTAAAAGAAAATCTGATATGTGGGGATCTGAAAACATGGGCAGAAGAGAAAACAGATGATTGTTATGCTCTTGATTCAAATCATATAAAAGTAAATTTCATTCTGGTCCTCTATAATTTGATTTTATTTGGCACAGAGGTGATCATGCCATGTCACTTTTGTGATTTTAACAAACACTAATTGTAACTTTTTAGCTTGTAAATGATAATAGTAAGTTATGTAATTTTTATAATTGTATTAAATATTTTATGCATTGCTGCATGCTTAAAATCTTAAATGTTCTTCTAAAATCTCAGAAAATTGATTTAATTTTGGATTTCTACTCCCCATCTTACAAAAACAATAGAGTGCATACTTGGGGACAATATGTCCTCAGCCCCAGATGTTTCAGCTTATTCTACACCTGAGAATATTTTAATGTATATTAATATCTCAAGATATTCCAAGTACTAATATAATATTAAAAGCTTAGATTTATGTTGAGATTGTATACTGAGTAAACTTTCCAGAAGTTTAGCTGTATTAGTCTATTTAATTGTGAAATTCTCATAACACTGTTACAAAGTAGAGTCTACATATTTCATGGATGCTGAAAGAGAGGCACACAAAACTTAAAGTTACCAAGGTCACACAGCTCCTAAGTGTCAAAACTCAGGAAAATCTCAGCAGCTTATTTCTAAAGCCTACCTTATGACTCTTTTACTCCATCTAAAAATGCAAATCAATTCAGTCATTAGCTACATTTTAATAATCATCTTCAGCAGACATTTATTTAGAAAATGTTTTTTTTAAAGCTAAATTAAGTGTGCTTTCAAATTTTGTATAAACTGAATTCTGTGGTAAAGAGCTAACATTTCTGAATCCTCTGAAATAAATTTAGCCTATTGCCCTTGACTTCATTTTTCCAACCTCAAGTCATCTCCCTGTTCCATAAAGTTTTGCCTTAACACCTCTACTCCCCATTTTTTCCCAGTTTTCTGTCCTCACCATTGCCACTGGTGGATAGTCCAGATCTGTGTGTCAGTTTCTACATGAGTGCATCTAGTTAAAGTGTTAGGAGGTGAGCAACATTGACGTTCATAAAGGTGGGGCTGAAATAGCCAGGTGTGTAGCAGAAATGCTTCATAGAAGAAGGCATATTCACACTGGACCATGCAAAGTACATGAAGTCATGATTAGATGAGAGATGGTGCTGGGTAGGGAAGACCTATCCAAGATGCACACACCTTTCTTCCTGACTAGCCATGTGACAACAGCTCTGCTCAGATTCAGAGCCACTGCTGAAGCACAATTGTTAACTCCAGTTTCTTCATTCTGTCTAGCTTTCTTTAACTTTTGTTCTTGTTTACAACCCCAATGTAGTAGTTATCACAAGTTAGAGCCAACATTTTAGTGCATATAGTACAGTTGATCTAGGTCATAGCTTGCTTTCCAAAATTGAAATAAATCAATAATTGGGCTGAGGTGATGTTTCAGTTAGTAAAGGACTTGATCTGTGATCTGTAAATGTGAGGATCTGAGCTAAGATCCACAGAATTCACCTAAAGATGGCTATGGCAACACAAGTCTATTATCCTAGTGCTTCTATAGAAAGATGGGATGTGGAGACAGGAGCATCTCAGGAATCTTGTGGGTGAGTTAGTTGAGTAGGTATAGTGACAAATAACAAGAGACCCTGTCTCAGACAAGGCAGAAGGTAGTGACTGACATGTGAGTAAGGTTGTTGTCTGGCTACCACACATGTATTCTGTCATGCTTCTATTCTCTCTCTCTCTCTCTCTCTATATATATATATATATATATATATATATATATATCTCACAACAAATTTATTCTGGACTTGGAGTTAGAGGTCCTATACACGCAGAGCCAGATGATGCTGGTGACATTTCTGAGTTTGCAGTTGACACGGACCCTAGACCACTCAAACTCATCACTTTAATTCTGAGATACATGGATATACATAGTAGAGTGAAGTTGATGAATGTGATAAAGTACAGAATGAGAAATAAAGTGTTTTTTCTGCCCTAAAGACAGATTCCCTTGATCCATCCTGAAGATAGAAGCATACATCAAATTATTTTCTGAAATGTTCTCCAGATGCTGATGTTGCTGTGGGGCCGTAATTCTCCACATTGCCCTTCCTTTGGAACAGGGTCCTTTTCAGTATATATGGATTCTGGGACTAAACAAAGTTAGCAGCTTAATTCATTACAATAATATATTTATTAAATCTTTCATTTCAAATAAATCTTGAAGCTTGGCCACTGGTGCATAGAGTCTTTATAAATACAATTAGTATACTGTCTACTTTTTGGAATGGGATCAAACAAAACAAGGAAAATAAGATTACATCAACCAGAAGGAAATGGTTGGACTCTGCATTCAGCAAATGGGTTTGTGCTGCTTTTATCAGTAGAAACCCAAGTAAGTAACCCACTGAGGCTTGGAACCAAAGGAAAGTTTGGGCTTCAGCTGCCCCACTTCTGGTACTTTTTGAAAAGAAGATGAAAACTCTTAAAATCAAGCCACGCATCTATGATAAGCTTTTAAATAGGTCTGATTTTGTTTAGCTTCCATACGGGTCATTTGCATGCCATCCCTGTAGGGGAGTCAGTGAATACTACAATGCATAAATGGATCCTGAGTGTCAGTTAACAAAACAAAAAGCACTTGGCCTTACAAGGAGAGGGCATGCCTTAGATTTGCGAGGATAGGGATTCATTTTCTATAACATTATGAGGGGTGTCTTGTTATAGTATGAACATGTTGATTAGGTAGAACATGGTTTTAGCGGTACAAATACAAGATACTTGGAGCTCAGACTATGACGTACTGTGGGAAAAATGGATATGTTCTCCTTTATGGATAAAATCTACTAGAGTGAAGTAGAAATATAAACTTTCTAGAGCAGCTGGTAAAGGCACCTCAGCTACTGAAGGAACTATGGTTATAGCATGTTGAAAGAGACAGGTAAGAGGGGAGTGTTATCAAGTCCCTGTTCCCTGCAGTGTAAAGGAAGTCCTGAGCTCTTCCCCACTAGCTACCCAAGTCTTAGTGAATTGTGTTACACTGAATGAGAAACTTTTATGTGAAAATTATCTGGGTCAGCAGAAGCTGAGTTGGCAGGTCTACAAAGAGTGCAAGGATCACCATAGGGAACAAAGGGTCAGAGAGAGGAGGATGGAGAGAGGGTGATGAAGTGGGCCAGGACAATAACAGGTCTCATTTCTGCCAAACCCATTTTCCATGACATCTGGGCTTCTGCAAGATAGCCAACTTCACAGAATCCTTGAAGTATGTATAGTCAAATGTTAGCATGGAGACAATGCTCTACGTAGTGCACAAAGCAGAACTAAAAAAGTAGTTTTGATGCCACCATGGGTGCCCATGAAAAACACATTCATCACTTTGCAAAATTGTAAGTTCAAAAACACAAAGAAATAAAAGTTTCATAAGCAAGTTATCCTGGCTTTTGTTCACAAGGCAGGCATGATGGTATCCTGATTTCAAATCCACAGTGTCAGAAATGAAGAAGCATCAATAATCAACATTTGAATCCTTAAGGAAAAGACATAGATTAAGCATCCATCTATTAACTTAAATGTCAAACACTCAACACACTGAAGCCTCTAGATCAAAAGAAAAAAGGGCTTGCTTTTCTGGACCAATGAGCTTTCCACTTTACTACAATTTTGATCTAATAGGAGTCAACTTAATTTGAAGCAAATTAATGAAGAAGAAACATTTGAACTGGCAAGTGATATAGAATGGCTTTGATTTAAAGAGACACTGACTCACCTATGAACTAGAGCAATGACCACCATGGCAAGAAGTTCCCAAGAATGTAATAGTGGCATGTGAATCTTCAGGGTAACCAACAGCTGTCTAATTGAACATAAATACTTCTCAGAAAGCAGAATTCATGCCTGGCACTTTGAAGCTAGCTAACTAGTCATTGCTGGTGAGGTCATTGACCCTAGAGGAGAACTTACTGTTGCCACTTTCCTAACCCAGTATGATTTCTAACTGCATTCTAAATCCTTATCCTTAGATGCACAGATAAGCATAGCTCTCACCACTCATTTAAAAAAGGTCCTTTTAGCAGTAAGCAGAGACCATTACAGAAATGCTTAATTGATCAAAATACAGAGAACATCTGATCATGGATTTGTTGTTTCCAACTGATACTTTTACAGCACAAGGTATTTTCTCTATAACTAAGGCCCAAGTAACACTTTGGAAGATACGTAAAAATTCTAACAGTCAGAAGACCAGGACATGTGTTATGATAATGTCTTCTATATATGACAGGGACACTACACCTATGAAATCCAAACAATATACTCCTCTAAAAAAGACCTGCACAAGGGCAATACCAGCTGACAAAGCAACATGGTTTGGGGACTATCACAAGTCCCCACTAATAGATAAAGAGTTATGGGCAATTAATGGGCACTAGAATAAGGAAATCAGTCTTCTTTAGAAAGAAAACCCCTGTAGGTTATCCAATCCCCAAAACTTACCTCTAAACACCTAAAAATGGGCAAAACTAAATGGATTCATAAGGCTGTTTGTGTGTAAGAGTGTGTATATAAAAATAATTAAAGAAGTTATAAATTTGAGGGGGAGTGGGTAGGAGAATAGGAGGAACTAGAAGGTGCAGGAGAATCATTGAAGATGATGTAAATACAATGCAGATATATGAAATTCTTACAAGATTAAAAATCAAATATATACAAAGGATACCTGTCCCATTGAGAAAATTTTAATGAGACAGAAAGGCACAGGGTATACATTTGAGGGATACGAATTTACTGTCTGTGTTTGCTATGAGGACACATCTGACAAAATGGAGCTTGCTGTGCAAACCTTTGCTTGTGGGAGTGAAATCTGATAGTGTTAAACACCATGAAGACCTGCTTGAACTTTCATGGTCCTTGTAGTTTTGTGAGGCTATGAGCTGCAAAAAATGAAAACATATGACCTTCATGAAAATCCCTTTCTTTCCCTACTTCTCAATGGCAATAGGACCCTAGGGGCCTGGGGCACATGTTATTCCAGTGCAGGCCATGCTGATGACATTTCTATAGATTTTTTTCTCTTTCTCAAAGAATCAAAGATACAAGTACTAGGAAAGACCTATTGCTCCTTCTTTGGTTCTCCAGAGTCCTTGAGAATCACTTCCAAAGTTCTCTCCTGTTATGTCCAATCCAGTTTTAAATAAACCAGGAAATGAAGTACCCTTCAGAGCCTTTGGAGAGTTCTGCTGTAATTTAATACATTTGTTATGTAGGAGACTTCCTACAAAATAAGCTTGCTGCAAAGGAAAAACTACCGACTTCCTCCTTGTAATTTCCTCTCAATTATTGACTGAGATCTCTCTGCCACCAAAAGAACCTCATACTGCCAGTGGCTTTGTGAACCATCCAGTTGGCAAATGGGATCTTTTTCGTTTTCATCTTCTGGTGGAGGGTTTGTCACCATTTGAATAATTATCAAATAATAACCCTTGGGTTTTGATTTGGATAAATGGATTACCGGGAATGGGGGTGGGGAAGAGGGCATACTTGGGAGGAAGCTAGTTGTCAGTTCTCAGGTAAGTGCACACACTGTGTTTCCCCCACATACGGAGACTACATTGTGGTTAAAACTTTGTGCGTTCTAAAACAGTTTGGGATAAGATGAAAGAGAGCAGTCCTGTAAAGGCTTTGTGTGTGGGCCCAGATGAATCCAGTTCGTCATCACAGACTGTGTGCCTGCCCATGTGCATGTATGCATGTGTGTACTTATAGTTATATGTAGTTATATATTTTGTTTCTTACTAAAGGAATGGTTCAATAGAACTATCTGCTTTAAAGGATGAGCCTGACTGATTACTGTAATTCATAGGGCCTTAATTAGCTGCACAAACCATTAGCTACAATTAGACTATTATAAAACACTTGATGCGCTATGTCAACCATGGGGCCTCATTTATTCTTGTGGCAGGGATCAGGGATGGGGGGAGGGCAAGCACACTACACCACCAAGCATGCTAATAAAGAATGATTTTTGATTTAAGATGTTACCGATAGTGCCTCAAAATTAATCTCAATAGCTGTCTAATTTGTGTCGGTAGATGGTATATTTATTGTAAAATGACACCAAAGCTAAATGAGTTACCTGCAGCAGGAGTGTTAATGTCAGTGCCTGGAGATCAGACTCCATATGCTGGGGCTCTCGGAGTCACTGGTGCTGAGTGTTCCCAGTGGACCATTTGGCCTCATCTGTCTCTGAAATCTCTCTCAGCAAGCTGACTTCCACTTTATGATGTTTAAGTAATAGTAATACAAAGAAAGGAAAAGGACAAAATGGAGAGACAATTCCTGGCATAGAGAGAGATAAAAAGAACAGAGGTGAGAAAATGAGAGAGAGAGAGAGAGAGAGAGAGAGAGAGAGAGACATGGCATGGAGGTGCACCAATTATAGTCCCCTGGAGTAAAGATTAGCTCTAGACAATTATGGAAATAAAGAACAGAGGTGGGCCTGAGGTGTTCACCAATCTCCCATTAAGGAGAAGAAATGAGAGTAAGTCGATAGTGAGTAACAGTGTTCCTTCAGGCACATAAAGAGAAATACCATTGTCCCCTACTTACTCTAAGACTACTTGATAGTGATATTTCACATTTACGTGGAGTGCTGCAGCCTTAAAATGCGTTCATGTTCTTTACACATCTTCAGCATGCGTGGGCGTCAGTAGCAGCTGAGAAATAAGCTTGGATTCATGTCCATAGAACGAGGCTGCTGTATAAGGTTTTGGTTTTAATAAAACAACAATGGGAAAAAGCTGAGACTAAGTTGGTGTTTTTAATATAGACCGTATGTGGAATGAGTGATTCCAGAAGTCACGGTGAAGTGAAGGAAGAAAAGGAGGAAGAAGAAGGGGAAAAGGGGGTACATAAGAAGGAGGAGAAGGAAGAGAGTGAAAAGGAGAGGAAGGTGGACCAAAAAAAAATGAAGATGAAGAGAAGGAGGAGGATGAGGAGGGATAGACAGTTCTTGTTTTTTCTGAAACAGGAGACTTTTGTCCTGAAACATCTCCCTAGGTAACTATGACCATGAGCCATGTTCTCAAATCCTTAGCTACACCAATCTCTCTTTTCTTAACTAACTATAGTCATGAATAAAATTAAGTCAATTGCTAGACCTAAGCATGGCATGTTTGACTCAGCATGTCAAAAGTCTGAAAACAGACACTTCTGATGAATTTTGGTGAGCTTAACTGCTGATGGTTTGAGAACCATCAGCCTAAGCCAATATGCCTGAGCATTGGGTATGTGTCACAATTACCTTTGAGTCTTTTGAAAATACAATGTTAATTTCTCTATTCACCTAATTAAGTCAACAATTCTGAGGTGGAACACAAATAGTTGTAGTTAAAAAAGTCTACCCTGAGTCATCCCTGTGTGTAGGATGGAGGTACTGTTGTCTGAACCTCTACCTAGTACTGTAGTGGATAGTCATTCCAGCTTTGATCTGGAAGTTCCAACCCCCATTGAGGCTTCAGTAACTGTCACGCCTACAAGGCAGGGCCGAGAGAGGACCCTGAAGACCCGAGATCCAGATGCACAGGCTCTCTTGGTTCCTGGACCCTGGATGCTAGAGGTAGACTGAGCAGAGTTCTCCAGAGAACACCGCTGGACTGCGCTACACCTTTCCCAGACCCTGTAACTTATCCCTTCACTTGTACGTTACCCCAGAAAATAAACCTCCCTTTTAACTATGTGGAGTTGCCTTAATAATTTCACCAATATAGTACAGTCCAACCAGCATCAATTATGTGTAAGATAACTATTAATGCTCTGTATATAATAAGCCTTATTTTAAATTACAGCCTCAATTTAGACACAAGCATTTTAATTTTATTTATTTATTCATTTATTTTGCTGATCAAGAAGCACATGTTCTTTTAATAGAAAAGACTAAAAATTCAAAGTATTCTTAGCTACTGAGTTGGCCATTTTAGGAAAATATTTTTCTCCCTCAAACTTTGGTCAAAGAAACACTTGCCTCAGAATAAACCCTGCCAATTTCAAAACATAGATTGAGAAGTCCTGCCTCAAATAATCTAGTCTGGTATGTGCAAGGTGTGGCTCATAATACTGGCTAATTTTGTGTATCATCTGGATACAAGCTAGACTCATCAGAGAGGAAGTAGCCTCAGTCAAGGAAATGCCTTCATGAGATCCTGCTGTAAGGCATTTTCTCAACTAGCGATCAATGGTGGAGTGCCCAGCCCATGGTGGGTGGTGCCATCCCCAGCCTGGCAGTTGTGTGTTCTATAAGAAAGAAAGTTGAACAAGCCATGAGGAGCAAGCCAGTAAGTAGCACCCATCTATGGCCTCTGCATCAACTCCTGCCTCTATGATCCTGCACTGTTTGCAAACAGCAATGTTGAGGTATAATCGAAATAAATTCCTTCCTTTCCAACTTGCTTTATGATCATGGTATTTTGTTGCAGTAATAAAAACCCTAACTAAGACACTCATGATTTTGAGGAGTTGGCTGAGTTATATCACTGACTTGTTGGCCCAGTACCATTGCTAAACAAACTCAAGTACTGAAGACTTCCTTTGTGCATGTTTTTGAAGCATGTTTTGATAGAGTGTATCATTAGCATACCATGGATAGTTTTAGTCTGACATATCCATGAATACATGTCCCTTTTCATGACTAATGGTCCTTGTGACCAACACAAGAAGGAGTTACTTGTTACCTTTCATAATAGAGAATTTGTTGGGGTTAGGATTGCTACAATAACAAATCCTTCAGTGCATTAGGTATCAACAACAATGAAACTAATTTAAGCTAAGTTCAAGCAAGAATTTCTGGTCAGTCTGGAATTTTCTTCCACTGGCAATAGTGGGTAAGTAAGATCCTTCATGGTTAGCAGACCACCATCGTTTGTAATTTCCATGGGACCTTCACTTGGGCCCAGAGAAGTGAGAGAAGGCAGAGAGTCAGTTGAGGAGAAACACCCATGTTTACACACATAACCCCCAAAGTGGCATTTCCACTTCTATTCTCATTTTATGGGCCATATCTGTGATATGCCACACTCAACAAGTCACAAAATGGGATAATAATTTTTGTCTAAGACAGGGAGATGGACTTGTTAGTAGTCCTAGTTAGGTACTGGGTTAGGGGATCAAGTACAGTTAAAGATGAAGAGACCAACACAATGGAAAAGAGAAGAGGAAGAGAAATAACTAAGTGATTACATTTAAAACCTCTAGAAGTAGTCACATGCAATGCTAGATAAAAGTTTGTACTTCAGTCATGTGAATTATTATGCTTTTTCTTAGATAAATGTTGTAGAGTATATATCCTTGACATTAAAGATCACAGAACAGAAATAAATAGGATGTTTTCAATGAAAATGATACAGGGTCTGATTCGAAGATACATAATATTTAAATGTTTCTCTCAACCTGCTATGAATTTTGTGCTTTGCTCATTAAGGCAAAATTTGACCAAACAGTTAAATCTATTGTGGGATACCTTGTATAGCCTTGATGCAGAAGAAGAGACTTGGACCTGCCTCTACTGAATGTACCAGTCCTTGCTGACTCCTCAAGGGAGGTCTTACCTTTTTGGAGGAGGGGATGGGTATGGGTTGAGGGCAGGGAAGGCTGAGAGGGAGCAGGGGCGAGGGATGAGAGGAGGATCTGTGGTTGTTATGTAAAATAAATAAAAAAATTCTTAGTAAAAAAATGGAAAAATGTGTTCTGTGAGATGTTCTGTATGCTGTGAATGTGTTGCTCTGATTGGTTGATAAATAAAATGCTGATTGACCAGTAGCCAGGCAGGAAGTATAGTGGGATAAACAGACAAGGAGAATCCTGGGAACAGGAAGGCTGAGGAGGAGACTCCAGACTGCAGTCCAGGGAGCAGCATGTAATGGCACAAGGTAAAGCCACAGAACACATGACAACATATAGATTAATAGAAATAGGCTGAGTTTAAGTGTAAGGGCTAGTTGATAGTAAGCCTGAGCTAATGGCCAAACAGTTTTAATTAATATAAGTGTGTGTTTACTTGGGGGGCATGAGTAGGAGAGATTTGTCCTGACCACAGGCCGGCTGGGACAGGAAATTTTCCAGCTATAAATGTGTGTGAATATTTAGTTAAAATTTCCCCCACTGTTGGTAGAATTTTGCAAAGATGAAGTTTTGCTAAGGAGATGGTGTGCTCATTCCATTGGTTTCTGTCTGCTCTCCCCTAGTCTCCTTCTACTCACTCCCCCGGTCTGTGTTTGCTCACTCCTGATGTTTCTGTTCACTCTTCTTAGTTCCTATCTGTTCTTTCCCTTAAGCTCTGTCTGCTAACTCACCTGGTGTATATCTGTGTACTCTGCCAGGGTTCCTTATGCAGTTCCTGGACAGTTTCCAACATAAAAATAACAGAGCTAAGATAAAAACTTGGAGATGAATAATTGGAAGAGTGGGAAACTCATGGTCTGAGAATATCTGAGAAAAAAAAGGAATGCTAGTATCACAATACTAGCATACTAGTATAGAATGGTAGTATCACACATGTGAAAAAAAGTGATGTTTAGGTACCATAAAAGATCATAAATGACAGCCAGCATTTGACTTCCAATCTAAATTATTCACTAGGTAATGCTATAAGCCAGAAAGCAAGTCAGAACTTGAGGGTACACTGACTCCAGCCTGAACGGTGACCTCAAAATTCCAGTTCCCAGATGAGATTAATCCTGTAGTTTGCCAGGTAAGTGTTTTTGAAAACATTCTATTGGTTAATGAAATCAGGAAGAGAGAGCAACCTGGATTCTCTGACGTCTGTTAATGTCAGTGAAGCTCCTCACAAGTCTTACACAGGAATTTGTATTTTCTCATCCAGTTCACTTCATAGGTGTGTTGAGCATAATGTACTTCCCTCTTACTTCTTCTCTTACTCCTCCTCATCCACCTTCTCTCTCTCTCTCTCTCTCTCTCTCTCTCTCTCTCTCCCTTTCTCTGATTATATCTCACTATATCATATACATAACACACATCATAATGTACTTGGAATAAGCCATTCATTGTATTTTAACCTTTCTTTAATTTATATACACAACTGTAACAACATTCGTCACTTCTGAGATGAGAAGGTGTATCTAGCTCTGTAGGAATTCTGGAGACTGAGAGCGAGCTCCTTCTCCATACATTCAAAAAATGCATTTTAATGCATAGACTGCAAAAAAATCTCTTAAAGGAATAATTTAACTAGCAGAACTACTATCTGTATTTGTGTATAATATAATATGTAATGTATATGCACTTGGTCACCATTCAAGGAGATAAATTTATATTTGAAACAGGTAAAAGCTAAGAATGAATGGAAAGTATTTTCAGTATCATAATGCTAATGTTGTTCAGTCAAAGTTAGTCAGGGTTGAAAAAGTGATCTGGCTGCTACCTGACTTCAAAACTGAGTAAACTGAGTCTTGGAATAGTGATGGTCTGTGAACCTCTATTTCCACAGTGGAAAAACCATCCCCTATCCCAAAGGCCAGGAATGAGCTGTCGTGGTAGGATGACTTCAAACCTACATCTCAATTTCTGTGTGCAATATTAGAAGAAATGTCTGGAGTCCCCATTCTGTTTATCGTCAATGCCATATACACAACTTAGTCATTCTTATGTTAGATAAGATTATTATATAAATCATGACAGAAGGAAATAAATTTAAGGACAATTTTTGTTTTACTAATCGATGTGTGACACCAATTTTTTTTAAATAGCAAGCTCTCCTCGTGTAAGCAGAAGGCCTAGTTTCCAGAAACCTTTCAACATTCTTGTGAGCTGGTGAAATTCAAGCAGAAGTACAAATGGAGGAAACGATTAATATTCTGCGAGGCACACCAGCAGAATTCATGATGTAGAACTGTCCCTCTTGGTAATCTTTTAACTGTAAAAGCACCTTACTAAAAGTAATTCCAAGTCGATAGTGTTTATTTCCCTCCTCTAACCTCACCCAGATATGAAAAGAAGAGTAAACACAAAAGTGGAATGTGTGATATCAGCCCTAATTTTCGGCCTCTGCTCAGAAACTATGCCACTTCTCTATAATTACAGCTAAGAACGTAATCCCAACTTGAAGAGATAACATTTAGAAATAATACCCCCTGGACGCGGATGTCTACTCTGTAAATCCAGATTATCGAAGGCCACCTCACAACCATCACACAACGCGGGCTCTTGTGTCGATGGACGTCAGAGATATTGCCAGAGATGGGAATTATCAGTTCCTCCTGCACGGAGACAGTCGATCTGCCGCTTTCAAGTGGTAATATCTGCAGCTGCTGAGTGCAGGAAGACCAGGTACAGAGGCGGTGGGGAGAAAACGCTGCCTCTCTTTGTGAGACCGAACTCAGCCCTGATAAATTCATTTAATGCAATATTTTTGCTTCCTCTTGTTCTGAAAGAAAAAAGATCCCTCTGATCCAAATTTATCACAATCGAAATAAAAAATGTAAAAGATCAGCATAAAACATTTAACAGCAACAGTTAATAATGTATATGATAACATATTGCACTAATATATTGACAAATGTGGCAATAAAGTATTAATGTGATTATGTATCATCCAATATACCAGCCATCCATCCTCTCTTCTGTTCCAGTTTGAAAACAAAGAAAATCCAGGGACTCTGTATCAGAGATGGAGACTCCAAGTGTGATTTCAATTAAGCACATCTCTGAGAAACTCTGCCCACAAGCTCCTAAGAAGGCAGGTTGTCGGGTTGATTAGGACAAAGAACCTTCAGGAGTGGTAACAGACACCACAAGAAAATGACTTCCATATTTCAATTGAAATCTGGAAATCAGACCAGCACTGGGAGGAGATGTCAGTGAGTTTTGTTTTTTTTTTTTTTTTGTTTTTTTTAACAGCCCCTCCTTACTAGTCCAGAATACCCCTCCTTCCTGGTCCAGAATCTTATGTCCATTCCTAGGGTTACAAGATGCAGTGGTTACTTTTATATGTCAGGCTTACTTGAGATACAGATGGCAAATACAGCCTAAACACTCACCCATCTGTGGCTGGGGATGTAGTTTGAATATAGGATTAAAGTCCATGATCTGATGACTTTAAGTAGCACCTGTTGTCCTAGATGGTCTGGGAGATTTGACTTCCTGCTAAGACCTTAAGTGCATAACTGGATCTTCCCTGAAGCCTATGCTCTGCATTTTAGGCTATTGGTTGACGTGCCCAGCCCATCTTCCCTGCCTGTTTGCCTGCAGAATGGAGGTTTCCGTAACAGGCCTCTACAATCCTGCAACCCATTTTTTCTTCATAATTCTGTAAAGCTATGGCCCCAACTGCTTGGTTTTTTGTTTTGTTTTTGTTTGTTTGTTTGTTTTTGCATGTGTTTTGTTGGGGAGATCAAAGTTTCAAGAAGTCTCAACTCTTTGGTGAACTCAGATAACAATATAAACTACACCATTGATTAACAACTAAAAAAATGTCTTCTCATCCTATTCTGTTATCTTTTTGAAAGACTCATGTCAAAATGATGTGAAGACAGAATGGGGGAGAAAAACTGGACCTTGCATCTGGAGTAAAATGTCACAAAAGCTCTCTCATTTATTTCTCTATTTGACGTGGGACAAATATTCTCCCAATCTTCAGATAGAATATACCTGAATAGTTCTAAAAATGTTATCTGAAAAGCAAATGGCAGTAAACTGCCATGATTACTGATAAAATGTCCTCTCTGAAAATGGTGTGCTCAGCATCATTTTTACAGTAGCCCTATGTTTTGGTTCCTTTTCCAGAAGACTGACAGTTTCTGTAACATTTTACCCAGATTTAGTGGCAAAGGCAGAGTTAAGTGTAATGTTTCAAGGCCAGGTAGCCCAGGTACCCACTAACCAACACACCCCACTTTATTCTTTGGATTATACTTTCAGTGGGCTTATTTTCCTCTTGAGTTTTCCAATCAACAGTGAGTAGGAGTTTAATTCCATGATATCACAGAATTACTTAGAGTCTCTTTTTAAACCTGTTTGTTCTGTGCTGGATATTGAGATCATTGGACCTGATGCAATTCCTACTGAGGAAAAGCGCTCCTCCATTAATCATCCCATAATCTCGGTTATTGCTTTTGTCCTTCTGACACGGATGCTTCCCCAAAAAGATATTGAACCAATAGTTTATAGCTATGCTGACGTTCAGGGAGTTCTTTATTTCACTCTTGAAATGACCTAGAGCTCACTGCTTTACTCCAAGGTGCCAACAAGACCTCTTTAACCAATACATGGCTGGCTTGGAGATTGTGTGGTCTCTTTCACCTGTTTGGAAGATGAGTAGGGATTGCAAGACTTTCAAAGACAAGACCTACAAGCTAAGGCAACTTATAAGTTCTATAAATAGAGGAGAGAGGAGAAACTTACGTCTATTTTTTCAATATGTTAGCACTTGTTAAATGAAAATAACTTTTATTTATTTATTTTTTAAATTTGGCTGACATGATTGAGTAATCATAAGTCAGCTTTCCTGCCAGCTTACCAGAATCACCATGTTTTGTTTGTTTGTTTGTTTTCTTAGTGAGGAACCTACATGACTCTACTGTTGAGGATATAATGTACAAAAAATATGGATGCTCCATGAAAGAGAGATGGCATCTCACCCTTCTGTAATCTCTCTGTAATGTTGCTACAGGTAGTCATAAGGTCTTTGGTTCTTGAACTTTTCACATCATTTGAGAAGGTGAAGCTTTTGAAAGGTAATCTGATTGATCCAAGATATCAGTTATCAGCACCATGCCTTATTCATCCTTCCCATTCTTCCATGTATCCTGAATTTGGAACAAAGAAAAAAATGTATTATTTTCACTTATGGGATCTTGATCAAGTTATTTAGCATGTATTTGCCTTAGTTCTCTATATCCAGAAAATTAGCATAACATTAATACGTACTTCATGGGTAATGGACCTTAATGAGGGATAATAGATGGTACATTATTAGAGCATGGAATCTCACAAGGGTTTGTTAGATGCATGGTAGTTGTTCAGACCTTTCTTTGTTCCCAGACCAACACAGACACTTATTCTAGATGCTTTTTGTCCCTAACACATACAGCCATTTTATATCACCATTGTTCTTGTCTTTGGTATCTACTAAAAGTTACCTCACAAACAGATACTATCTTTTCTATCCAAATGCTCAAGCCAATAGGAAAGTTATTGAGTGGATTTTATAACAGAGAAATCATGAATAATCTTTGGTGTCAGATGTATAGTAAGAGCTCAATAAATGTTAACTCCTAACAATCAATAAATGAAAAATGTTTTTACTTGTTTCTTAACCCCTAAATAGATAATGTAATTTAAAATTATGTCTTTATACCTCACAAACCTATAATACAGAAGAACATTAATAATTATAGACTAAATGATAAAATGAGTTAATAACTTAATGCCTAGCATGTACGTCCATTATTCTTTTGTAGTTATTTTTTGGAAAACACCAAAGAAATAAATATTCTTAAACAGAAAAAAATATCAAGAGACAAGTAAACACTTTCCTCAAAGGCTCAGTTGAAGAATTTCTACAAATCTAAAAGTTGATACAAAGCAATAAGGCAACTCCCTGTTTTAAAACACTCAGATTAATTGACTATTGCTATGACTAACTGTTCCCAAGCAGCGTGTTCTAGGAGACATCCAAGTGGTCAGAGCTCTTCTATGGGGAACAGTTTGCAAAAGCTTTACAGATTTCAGAGACCCTAAGTTACCACCATCACCAGAACATCTCATGCGAATGAGTTCATATGTAAGAAATATTATTTAAATAATTTAATTTTTGTCTACTTCATTACCATGGCTACTTCAACCTCAAAGGTTGTTCACCTAGCAGAGTAGGTAATTGTGAAGGCATGGGGATACCAAGTGCCTTTCCTCTTTTATTTATGGTGTTCATGTGCCTTTGGTTCTTTCTTTCTTTTTCTTTTCTTTTTGATTGTTGCTTCTTTTTATTTTATTTTATTTATTTTATTTTATAATTTAATTTTACATATCAGCCATGGATTCCCTTGTTCTCCCCAGTCCACCCCCCATCCCCATCTCCTCCAGGGCAAAGACTCCCCTGGGGATTGAGTTCAACCTGGTAGATTCAGTCTAAGCAGGTCCAGTCCCCTCTTCCTAGGCTGAGCCAAGTGTCCCTGTATAAGCCCCAGGTTCCAAACAGCCAGCTCATGCACTGAGGACAGGTCCCAGTCCCACTGCCTGGATGTCTCCCAAACAGAGCTAATCAACTGTCTCACTTATCCAGAGGGCCTGATCCAATTGGGGGATGGTTCTTTCTTAAATAGAATTTGCTGCTATGACCCACAAAGTGTTGACTGAACCAACATTCTTCAATTTCTAATGCTTTGCTTTTTTAAATTTTTTTTTTCAAATGAAGCACTAACACTCATAGTCAGCATTGACAGAAGACTAGTGATCCAATTTAAAAGATTGAGACAATTTCATTTTTAGGAATGAGTCCTCACTGCCAGACAGCCCAACTGGCATGATGGAAAAAGAAAGTTAGGAGAAAACAATCCCTTATTTTTGAAAGACTCCCTAGGACAAAAAGGTCCCACTGTTTAGAAGATGGGCAGCAACTTGGACTGTTCTCAAGAGTTAACATCACAGACAAAATTGCTTCCACCAATGCTTTTTCCACTGTATGATTTCTAAATCTCAGATACTTGAAGGAGGGAAAGACAGAAAAAAGTGCCACCAATGAGGAAGCCAGAGAGGGTATGGTCTGTGCTGAAGGCTGGCTAGGCACAGGCCTTCTGAGGTTCTGTCTGGCTTGTGATAAGATTGAATCCTGGCCATATTATCCAGACTGTCCTTTGCCTTTCAGCAGAAGACTGTATGAGTCACATCTTAAACATAAGATTTTAAAACACAGACTCATCTGTTTCCTAGGCTTAGCCTTTCCATGTTCCTAAATAAGTACTTGGATTTCATCTTCACAGTAAAATAAGGAAAAGGTTTGGTGGGCAGTCGAGACAGTCACGCAGTGACTAAGGATGCCAGGTCTATATTGTCTGAATGAGGAAGAAAAAGAACCAATAAAACCAAGTAACTTGAGTTAAAGGACATTTTAGTTCTGGGTCTTAGGAAGGATACTTGATGTGAAATATTACTCAGCTGGAATTATCTGTATGATTAATTCTCTCTGTTTTAAACTTAATTTATCAATGTGCACAGAGCTGGAGGCTCCTGGAACTTAGAGTTTCAGGGACCCAGATTGAAGGGCTATTTGGATCAAATTTTCTGAATAATTCCTGAATTTTCCAGATACCTTTGGTCTGCGTGCAATCTGTATTTTGTCTAGGGAACAATTATCATACTAGAGACTCTCCAGGTCTCCAGTTTTCAACTTGTGGTTTGTGATCCCTTTGGGAGTCAAATGACCCTTTCACAAAGGTTGTCTAAGACCATCAGAAAACACAGATAGTTACATCATGATTCATAACAGTAGCAAAATTATAATATGAAATAGCAACAAAAATAATTTTATGCTTGGGGGTCACCACAATATGAGGAACTCTATTAAAGTGTCGCAGCATCAGGAAGGTTGAGAACCTCTGCTCTAGGCTTTGCTCTCATCTACAGAAAGTATAAGGCAAAACATGGCTCTTAATTAAGAAAGCCATTTGCAGGAATTGTCACAA
>CABHPH010126926.1:0-19782 GCA_902168325.1 Peromyscus nudipes
ATTTTCACTTAAACCACCATACTCTATTCCCTGGCCTCCAGAGGCTATGAGCTCTTTCATAATGCAAAAATGTAGTTAGTCCAACTTCAGATGTCCTCATAGTCTTTCACGGTCAGGAGAGTCTAAAATTCCAAAGTCTCTTCTGAGACTCAAGGCAATCTCTTAATTGTTATCCCCCCCTCCCCCCCAAAAAAACCCCTCAAAACAAAAGGCAAACAATAAACGGACAACATTCAATGACACACAGAGATGGGAGCATAGTGAGGAAATACTTGGACCAAAGCAAGGCTGAAATCACACAGGGAAAGCTCCAAATTCTGCAGCTTCCCATCTGATGTCAAAGTGCTTAGATGGCTCTGCCCTCCTAGCTTTGCTTTCTGCAATACACTTCTCTCTTGGGCTGGTTCCACTCCATGTGTGCAGCTTTCCTTGGCAGATCGCTCATGGTTCTTGCAGCTCTAACATCTTGAGGTCCCCAGTACAATTCAGGTTTCACTTTCACAACTTCAAGCAATGACCTTTCAGGGACTCCATTCAAGGAATTCCCTGTCAGTGCTTGGACTCAGCAGCTCTCCTTTAACTGTAGAGGAAGATTCCATTATCCCTTTACTTGTGTATCCTTCATGACTCTAAACCCAGAACTACATAGACAACCTTATTAAGTTAGCTGATCATTTGGGTGGACCCCAGCCCCCTACATTTCCTTGTAGTGTCATTTAAAGAATAGGAAATTCCTCAGATCTTTCCTTTTTACAAGTTAGAAGCTTACCTGAGTGCGGCCTTTCTCTCCTTTTATTCTAAGACATAGCAGACTTTTCTTTAATCTTATCTCTTTTAGCTCAAGCTTTGGCTCCAACATTAAATTTCCTCAGGTTCTTATTATTTATTTTTTTTTTGCTTCAAGCTGTGTTTTTTATTTCCTTTTGCCCTGCTTGTTCTTTTTTATTCCTTATCTGCATAAAAGTGATTACTAATAAGCACATGACAGAATCAATATTAGGCTGTCTTGGGATTTTCCCCATGAAATAAATTAATCCAATACTTTTCAATTTGACCTGAGGCATATTCTTTTGACATGAACAAAAGGCAGTCAGTCACATTCTTTGCCAAAATGTTACAAGAATAGTCTCTAGCCTAGTTACTAATATCATTCTTCTATGAAACCTCTCAAGCTGGACCTACATAGTCCACATTGCTTTTACCATTATTCTCTTCCAAATTCGTACTAGGATAGTCCATAAAACTCTGCTTATAGTATTCAATCACATTTTTAATCCAAAGTCCCAAAGTTTTTTACATCTCCTCCTCCACAGAAAACAGCATGCCTAGAGATGTCCCAGCAATGCCCCATCCTCATACTAAATTCTGTCTTAGTTACTTTTCAATACACCATGAGCACAACATTTAATTTTGGTATCACAGTTCCAGAGGGCAAGAGTCCATTAAAATTATGATGGGGGAGCATGGCAGCTGGTTGGCATGGTACTGGAGCAATAGATGAGAGCTTACACTCTTATCCACAAGCTAGAGTCAGAGAGAGCTAACTTGGAATGGTGTAGGTTTTTGAAGCCTCAAAGTCCATGCCCAGTCTAGTGATGCACACCTTCCAGCAAAGACACATTTCCTAATTCTTCCCCAAAAGTTCCACTGACTGGGAATCAAAAACTGAAGTATATGAGTCTATGGAAGCCATTCTTATTTAAACTACCAAAGGGGCTCTTCTGAAAGAGGGGCTGATTATTCTTTTCCTAACAGTCATAAATTGCCTTTAGTTCTTTGACTAGGGTTGTATCCCAGGAAATTTCCCCACGTCCACATTAGCATGTCTCTTTAGTCACGGTAATCCTAATGACTCCCCTCAGAGCTTCAAGGTAAGCCCCTGTGCTGAAGACACCACACATTTAAGATTCAGGGCTTGAATGATGTAAGTGGGATCTAACCTGGAAGCCTCCTTTCTGGGGTTTAATTTTCATGGTACCACAAAATACTATGCAAGCTGCTCAGAACCCAGTCGTAACACCTATGAATCACAGCAATGGCTAGCATGAAAAGATATTCCCAAAGGCATTCACATGTTGGTAGTAACCAAGAGCTGTCGAATCGGACTTAAGACCCACTTAGTAGAAAGCAAATCCTGCCAGGTACTAGGAACCCAGCCATTTACCCAGATTTAGTGAAGTCATGGACCTTAGTAAAGAATCTGCTACCAGCGCTTTGTTAGACCAGCATTATTCCTTACTACATTTTAAATCTTATCCTCACGTAAGTGTAGCTATTACCCTTCCCAAGGAACCTTCTCTTTACAGAAATTGGAGACAATCACAGAAAGCCACACTGGACACAATGCAGAGATCAACAGATCTCCGGCAGCACAGCCCCAGCCGACACATCCACATCACAGTTCCTGCTTCTATGACTCAGGAAGCATCACAGAGGAGGGGGTGAAAGATTGTACGAGTCAGAATACCAGGAAGCCTACCGTGAAGCAGTCTTTCTTAGAAATGGCTGCAAAAGCAAGACCGGAAGAATGCTATGTAATTTCATACACTGTTCCAAAGACAATCTTAGCAATGCAGACTAATTTGAGGGCTTATTGACTAAAACAATTTTTGGTTAGAAGTTATAGAAAATCCAACTTGAAGTGACTCAAACAAACAGGTTTTCATTTTTCTTCACATAAGGAAAATTGTAACTGTT
Source organism: Peromyscus nudipes (assembly GCA_902168325.1). Classification (NCBI taxonomy): domain Eukaryota; kingdom Metazoa; phylum Chordata; class Mammalia; order Rodentia; family Cricetidae; genus Peromyscus; species Peromyscus nudipes. Next base: position 2,698 of record CABHPH010126926.1, read on the forward strand.
CATTGAAGCTGTTAATCAATATTTTGATTTTTTTTTCCCTTTTTGACACATGGTAGAATTTCGCTACTTTCCTTCTTGATGTTAGGTGTAGTTATGTAACATGCTTTGGCCATTGGTACGGGAGCAGATGTAGCTCGTGCTATTTCTGGGCAGGAACCTTTAAGAGTGAGTGCTTCTGCCAAGTTCTCTTCCCTGTGCCATGGTGATAGGCGACATGCCACGTGACAGCTATGGAGTGCAGGCTTCACTGCCCATTAACGGTTCTAGGACGCTTGTTGGGGCAACAAAGTGTCCTCACGGGCAAAAGACGCATGGATCATCTTTCTCTGTTTTGTCATCGTTCATTTTCATTGTTTAGTCACCCCACAGTCTCGAAAATGGTTGCTGAAACTTCAGGTATCATATTTGTATTCAAAATAGGAAGAATTGGTAAGGTAGAATTTGTGTGGTTTACTTTACCTAGAACGGAAAAAAAAATAATTCTGGAGAGTTTCTAGGAATTCTGTTATAGCTGTTTGACAGCAGGACTTGGTTAATGGCCTCTACTTTTTAGGAGGGAAGCTGAAAAAATGGGCGTAGTGTTATCCCTCCTCCCAAAACTGGGTAGATAGTGAAGGGATAGAACGTCACATGGACAACGGAGAGTATGTACCACAAAGATACAATTAACATGGAAAGAGCTCATTTTTTCTCTTAAGATGAAAATAACTGATGTGATTATTTGTCTACACCTTAACAAGAATCACCTAAAACATCCATTTCTAGTCATTAATGGACTATAGAAAGCTACATTTTGAAGTAATCCTCCTCAACACTCCATCCTAACTGAGCAGTTTCATGAGCTAAACCCAATCTCACAGATTGTCACTAGGCAGTTATGTAGGCTGTAATTTAAAAACTGGCAGATGTCAGGTATCCTCTCTGTGAATCTTCTCTGATGCAAGACACGTCATTGGCTATGAAAAAATTAAATTGCAACCATGTTCTTCCACAAAAGAAAAAAAAATAGTCTCTTAAAAATATTAAGCAATTGGGCCGGGCGGTGGTGGCGCACGCCTTTAATCCCAGCACTCGGGAGGCAGAGGCAGGCGGATCTTTGTGAGTTTGAGGCCAGCCTGGGCTACCAAGTGAGTTCCAGGAAAGGCGCAAAGCTACACAGAGAAACCCTGTCTCGAAAAACCAAATAAATAAATAAATAAATAAAAATATTAAGCAATTGTGGGCTGGAAAGATGGCTCAGCGGTTAAGAACAGTTGATTTGCTCTTTCAGAGGAGACTGGGTTCAATTCCCAACACCCACATGGTGGCTCACAACTGTCTGTAACTCTAGTTCCAGGGGATCTGACACTTCACATCAATGCACATAACATAAATTTTTAAAAAAATTATGAAATTGTTTCAGATTACCCAAACTATGTCCTTTGGGAGACTTGAAATCGATGTGTGACTCATTCCATTCTCTTAGTGAATATTAGAGTTGTGAGTTTTAACAGGCAACCATACTTCTACTTTTTCGTATTTTCCAATTTGATGAAATTGTATGTTCTGCGTTTGTCCTTTCTTGAACTTTTCAACGAAAATTCCATTTTCAATCTGGACTTCTCAATGTACACGATACAAAACCAGTATCGCTTTTTATATTTAAAAACCCTCTGTTGATGGTATAATGTGTTCAACATATGTATGGGGGTGGTGGCTGAGAAGACAGGCACTCAAATAACAGTTTCTCTCAAACTTGAGGACTCTCTAGATTTGGTTTAAAAATATAGTTACTGGTCATTTTGTCACTTCCTTGGAGAGAGTTTAACGATGCAGACAGTGCCGAGTCTGCTGACCCCACTCTTCTCTCTTCTCCTTTGAGGCTGATAATGCAGACTATCTCATCATTTTGATATGTGTGAGATTGGACTGAAGCGGTTGCTCTCTGGGTTTGGCTTGGTCATCAAGGTTATAATTCTTGAAGACATGGTTCTGCTTCACTTTGCAGTTGCTTCAGTCCAACCAGGCACCCAACAGAGGGTTCTGAGTTCCAAATATCATACCCCTGCATCTTCTCCATTGATTGAATAGTTTCTTCAGAAGTCATTAGGCAACATGGATCATTTATAGGATGTGACCAGAGACCCACTTTGGAGTCCATGAGGTTTGAGACTTAGATCTCACTCCTGTGAACATACCATGCTATGTGGAGCCATAAGGACCCCCTAAAACATAATTGGAGTCAATTTTGTCCTACATTAGCTACATATTAAAATTAAAGGTTTCAGAATGTCCTGCACAATGTTTATAGCATGACCAGGTTGCTGAATGCTAGGAACGAGATGAAGTTTAACTTTATTTTGTTACCAAAAAGGTTAGAAACCAACCCCACTGAAGGATGGTGATAGCCTTTTTGACACGAGTAGGTTCACCTGCTCAGTCTCCCTTCAAACCTTAACTTCTCCAAAAGAATGGTTTGGCCTTCAATTGGCTTCTGCAGGATAATCTCTTAAACTCTTGGGATGGCCTACTGATAAAACTGTGACTTGGTCTTTTGCGTAGGGTGATGTGTGATACTCCACAATAGGAATATGGTTCATGGTAGGGCTAGTTGGATCATGAAGTACCCTATATCCAAGGGACACCGCAACAGGAGGAGGTTATGTCTGTGTGGCCATACCGCAATAAAACTCTGAGCACTAAAGTTTGCAAGTTCTTCTGCTTTAAAAATGCATGTTTTCACATGCAATTGCTGAAAAAGTTTTTATGTCTGCACTGGCTAGTTTTATGTCAACTTGACACAAGCTAGAATCATGTGAAAGGAAGGAGCTTCAATTTGGAAAATAAGATCTAGGTGTATGATATTTTCTTAATTAGCTATTAATGAGGAGGGCCCAGTCTATTGTCAGTGGTTCCATCCCTAGGCTAGTTGGTGGTCCTGGGTTCCATAAGAAAGCAGGCTGAGCAAGTCAGAGAGAAGAAGCCAGTAAGCAGCATTCCTCCATGGCCTCTGTATCAGCTCCTGCTTCCAGGTTCCTGCCATGCTTGAGTTCCCATACTGACTTCCTTCAGTGATGAAGAGTGATATGGAAGTGTAAGCCAAATAAACCCTTTCCTCCCCAACTTGTCTTTTGTTCATGGTGTTTCATCACAGCAATAGTAAGTCTATCTAGGACAGAGTCATTACATTAGCTACTTTTCTAGTTATAGTGACCAAATGAATACCTGTCAAGAAATCGCTTAAGGGAGGAGAGGTTTATTTGTCTCGTGGTCTTGAGTGATATAGAAAGGAAGGTCATGGCAGTGGCCTTCCCAGTGGTGGCAGGAGCCTGCTGGAGATCAGGGAGCAGACATGGGACAAGAAGTATCACTAGGCAATAAAATCTCAAGTCCTGCCCCAGTGATCCTGCTTCCTCTAGTGAGGCTCTGACTCCTACAGGTTTCACAAACTCCCTGAACAATGCTGCTAGCTGAGAACCAAATGTTCAAACATGTGTGCCTATGGGGGGGCATTTCACATTAAACCACAACAGCCATCTGTATGACTCCACTGAGAGGAAGAGCTGGAAACTGCACCTGGGACTCCTGTGGACTCTGCTTGGTAAGCATCTTCCCTTTGCCAGCTTGCATCTGTGTCCTTTCAAAATAATACACTGTGGCTGTGAGCATAACGACTTTCTGAGCTCTGTGAGTCCTCCTAGGAAGGCATTGCACTGAGGGTGATCTTGGGGACCTTCCAAATTGGCATCTTATACTACAGGAATACTAAAAGCCTGAAAATATTTGTAATCAATTTCTACCTATGCCACACCCCCCAGCCCCTATCCACAACCAAACAACAACAACAACAACAAAAATAACATTGAGCAAACAAACCGTTCTCTTTTCACATTGGCTCAGAAATGTAATTGGATGTCTTGGATGGTTGTTTTGATAGTTTTCTTCACATCCCCAGTAGGGAGGTGGTGGCTAGTATTATATAAAATATTCTTTCTCTCATTACTAGTGAATCTAAGCATCATTTACAAGGTCTTTCACTGACATCTCCATGGTCAGAGTTGGGAAGAATTAGGACACGGATTAAGAATATGTCTACCCTGTATTTTTTTTTGTTTTGTTTTTTAAACATTTAGCTTAACTAGTTCTGGTTAAGGATCTCTTTTCTTAACTACTGAATCACCTTCCTAAAGGTCTATTAAATCAACCCCGTGCCTGATAGTTAAGGCTGGCTTACAGCACTCCTTTCAAACGCATCGTCCTTCGTGTTATAGATACAAAGCACTGGCTTTCTGGGGAGCCTGTGTAGAAATAATTTGGAAGCTGGGGAGATGGCATAAGAGTTAATAACTCTGTGTTCTCTTTCAGAGAACCATGGTTCGATTCCAAGTACCACAAGATAGGTTCACAGCCATCTGTAACCCCAGCCCCAGAAGATCAGAGGCATGGGATACACAGACTTACATGTAGGCAAAATTCCTATACACATAAAACAAAAACTGAACAACTAAACTGAAAACCTTAAAAAGTGTTTGGGGAACAGCTTCTTCAGGGCCCAGTTCTAGAGTTCCACTGAGTATGAGTAAGGGTGGCGTGCCGGAGTCTCTCACTATTTTGTATGAAAAGACAAGAGGATTCAATTGAACTGGAATCAGCTTTTCTTTATTTGGACACTTTAAGGCTTCTGTTTCAGGATTTTTGGGTGAGCACGCACACTTCATGCCAATAATACTTTCCCATCCACTCAAGAAAGCCTCCTGATGTGCTTTATAATACATCCCTGAGCAGAAATTCTAGAACCTCAGAATGGCACCAGGATCTTTCCCATTAAGTTGTTTGTATGATGTGGGGAGCCTTTGCTTTCCACCTGGCTTTTGCTTCCTTATTTAGCCCTTTGTATTGTATCTTTCCCTGTAGATCCTATTTCTGCAACTGGGCAGCTTTCACTGACTCCCCTCTTCTTAGTCTCCAACACGAAAGAACTGCACATGCTCTGTTCACTCCTGTATAAATCTTATGATGCAGTAGCTGTTCGTTGATCAGTGGTTGTTGAGTCCATGAATGGAGGAAAGCCTGGTTCAGACAACTGTACCTTCATCTTCGCCTGGTCTCTAAGAATGTCAGTTTAGATCAGAGACATGGCATTCTTCAGTTCGTGGATTGAACAGTTTGATAATTTAGATATAATAAAACGGTCTTTCAAAATCTTGGTGAATAAGAACACTATCAAAAGATATTTTTAAACTAGTGGCTAGCGAATTCTAAAGATGTTTATGGGAAATCAATACTTAACAGGAAGATCATAGGCAGAGAATCTGCTACATAGCATATGAAGTAGAAATTGGGCCATGGAAGGGGAGAGTGTGAAGCAGAGAGACTTCTTACAAGTTGTCATTCTTCACTTACAGAGTGCATTCTATTTTGGTAACATCTCTGCTGCGAGCATTCCCACAGTTTTTAATAGCTCAGCCTCAGCTGTCATGAACATTTGTGTTAATTTTTCCTCTTCAGCACACAGAGGGATGGTTGTGCGTGTTGTTTGCAGATACCAAAATTTGCTTCCTAATAATGTGACTGAAGGTGTCCATCAACCAGAGCTCTTAAAGTTCCTTTCTATTTCTCAAGAAGCTGGGGACGCTGGGTGCTAGGAGACTGATTTGCTGGCATAACAGATGAACACCAGAGTTGAAATGGAAGTGGACCTATTTGGAAATTGCATTCTGTTGCTGTTATTCGTAGGCTCTGTTAATAATAACAGGATGATAACATGTGCTTATCTTTTTAGGATTCAGTTTTAGTTTCATAAAGAGGCTTTGCAGATCTAAAACTATTAGCTACATGTGAACAATAGTGAGGATTTAGAAAGATGGGGAACTGCATCTTTCAATTGATTCAAATGCTGCCTGTTTTCAAAGCATCGTTTTTGTGAATCTATTCCACAGTGGATATATTAATTCACTATTGATGCCATAAGTTGTCACAAGTTCAGCAATTTTAGACAATAATAATTTGTTACCTTCGTTCTGTGTATCATAAATCAGAGGCAGGCGCCTTAGCTGCTTCTTGTACTTGGGAGCCAAATTCAAGGTGTTGAGATGGTGCCTTCCTTTCCAGAGACTGCAGAAGTGAGTTTTTTTTCATCACAGGTTGTTCAAAGAAGATTCTTTTTTTTCCCACTTGCCTGCTTCCTTTAGATTTTCAGCTTTTATAGCAGTGGTTCTCAGTCTGTGGATCATGGCCTTTTTGGGGGGTTTTCAAATGCCCCTTTCACAGGGGTCACCTGAGACTATCGGATAACACAGATATTTACATTATGATTTATAATGGTAGCGACATTACAGTTATGAAGAAGCAACAAAAATAACTTTATGGTTGGGGGTCACCACAGCATGAGGAACTGCATTAAAGGGTCACAGCATTAGGAAGATCTTAAGAACCACTGTTTTAGAAGGTATTTGGATTCTCTGGCATTTCCCCCACCTTTCCCTGGGGAAGGTCTTCATGCATACTGGAAAAGCATTCTATGGACTAGATGCCCATGTTCCCAGAAATCTTTCCTCCATATTTAATACCAGGAATGTTGATGCAAGTCCAGTGCTTGCTTCAATCATCTCTCCAGTCTCATCTTGCATCTGCTTTCTTTTTGCTGTTGCAACTCTCAAGTGATAGCAATGGACCCATCTAAATAATCTGGCATAAACCAAGAATGTCCATAATCTTAACAACACCTACAAAGTACATAGTGGTGAATAGGTTGCTATGTGATTGACTAATTAAGTATTTAGAAATTGGGGAGAACATTAGAATCCCACTTAGCAGAAGTGTTATAGTTTGGACATGAACTGTCTCCATAAAGTGTTCATGTGATATAGACTTGCTTCTTCAACTTGTGCTGATGAGAAGTGATTGGTGATGATTTTATCAATGGATAACCCATTTAAGAATTCATAGTTATGCTGGGTGGTGGTGGCGGCGGCGGCGGCGGCGGCGGCGGCTTCCCACACCTTTAATCCCAACACTCAGGAGGCAGAGGCAGGCGGATCTCTGTGAGTTCAAGGCCAGCCTGGTCTACAAAGTGAGTTTCCAGGAAAGATGCAAAGCTACACAGAGAAACCCTGTCTCAACCCCTCCGCCGCCGCCGCCGCCCCCCCCCCAAAAAAAAAAGAAAAGAAAAGAATTCATAGTTATTTGGACTATTAGGAAGTAGGGACTACTTGTAGGAAGTAGAGCACTGAGAGTCTGCCTTTGTATGTCTATTTTTTGGATCTTTCTTTTCCCTTCCTCTTGGCTTCCTAGCTACCATGATGTGAGCTGTCGTGCTCTGCTATGTAGGTGTTGATATTTTATTGTATATTTGAACTTCTTTAACTTTTGTTAAGGAAGTCTGTAGTGACAATGGAGCATGTGCTTGGGCTGAGGGCTATGGCAACAGCAGGGCTATCCATGTGCAGGCTCAGGCCGGTGGGCAACGTTGTCTGGTTGCTTGATGCATGCACATTTAATCATTTGAGAATGGATGAGGGACAGGCAGTATCTGGCTCTTTGGAAGGTGTCTGTTTTTTGACCAGGCTCATGATAACTGTGGAAATAGCACAGTGACAGTAGAAACATCAGGATAAACAGTGATAATTGTAGAGGACACATAGGCCATAGATGAAACAGGGAGTAGGAATGTCCCTGAGGGCAAGTGGGTTTGTTATTAGTCCTGGCCTCCATGCTATATAGCCTTTACGAATGTTAACTTTGACTTCCAGGACAGTATGTGATTATCAATAAACTTGTCAGTAAATTATTGTAAGGTAAAGGCAATGTGGTGCTTTGGGATGTTTTTGTACACTGGTGTAATAAAACACTGATTGGCCAGTAGCCAAGCAGGAAGAATAGGCAGAATAAGCAGACAAGGAAAATTCTGGGAAGAGGAAGGCTGAGTCAGGAGACACCAGCCTGCCATCCAGAGAGCAGCATGTAATGCCACAGAACATGTGGTGACATATAGATTAACAGAAATGGGCTGAGTTTAAGTGTAAGAGCTAGTCAGTAGTTAGCCTGAGCTAATGGCCAAACAGTTTTAATTAATATAAGCCTTGATGTGTTAATTTGGGTCTGAGTGGCTGTGGACTGAACAGGACACAGAAAAACTTAGCTACAACGTGGATGCTAAAATAGCAGAGCTATTAAAATTCTCTGAGTTTTTAAATATTCCCACATTGTACTGCACCTACCAGCTTACAGTTAGGAATTAAATTTAAACATCTTTGCATTTGGCTAAAAATAATATTATTTTTAACTTTTATGTGATGTGTCAACCAAGCTAACTACATAAGAGCATACATTCAATACTGCTTTTTTCCTTGCTACTGAAGATATATCAGTGGAAGACAGCATGTAGGGCATCTTCCAACCTTCAATCTTCTTCCTTCTCCCCAGTCTCATCCCCAGCATTGTAGCAGAAAATCTGCTGGAGTTCCCCCTTCTTCTCAGCCCAAGCTCCATCAGTTCACTCAGATCTCCAGGATCTTCTCTTATCACTATCCCTTCACCTCCGCCACTCATTTCCACAGGCACTCCCTGAAAACTATTGTCATGCTGGCAGGGGAGGATATAGGCCAGGGAAACAGGTAGGCAATCTTCAGATCCTTATTCACCCCCCTCTCATCCAAAGCCAATCCCCACTGCCCCCATCTCATTCCCAGCTCTGATGCAGACTACTGGCTGTAAACTCTCCTTATCTCTGTCTGAATTCTTAGGGGACTAAGTGGCACACCCTGACACCTCTCTACTGTAGATGCCCTCAGCCCCATGCCCCTGTCTTAAGTGTCCACTCCCAATACCAAGAAACCCACTCTAACAGAAGTATCTCAGAAGCAGTCTCTACCAGGTAACCCACAGCCACCACATTGCCCTAAGGCCAGAGAAGGCAAAAGAAAAAAAGGACCAGAATACTCACCCAACAAAGACAAGACCATATATGAGCACCTAGAATTACAATCATTCCAAACCCAGATAATAACAGCCAGAACAAAATGTTTCCCTTAAATCCCAGCATCCCTACCACAGTAACCCCTGAGAAATTCAATCAATATAGCTGAAGCACAAAACATGGACTTCAAAATAGCCTTTATCATTATGTTAGAGGTCCTTAAAGAGGAAATTAATAAACCCATTAAAGAGATTTGTGAAACACACACACACACACACACAAACCAGTGGAATGGAATGAAATGAAGAAAAGAGTTCAAGACTTGCAAGTGGATATAAAATCAATAAAGAAAACTGAAACTGAGGGAAGGTTGGAAATGAAAAATTTAGGAATTCAAACAGGAACCTCAGGGGAAAGTCTCCCCAACCAAATACAAGAAATGGAAGAGAAAATCTCAGGCACCGAAGACAAGATAGAAGAAATAGATGCCTCAGTAAAAACAACAACAAAGTGAATCCAGGTACAAAATATCCAGGAAATCTGTGACACTATAAAAACACAAAATCTAGGAAAAATAAGAAAATCCCCTCAGCACATAATAATCAAAACACTAAATTACAGAAAAAAAGAAAAATAATAATAAAAGACATGAGGAAAAAAAGAACAGTGGTATACAAAGGCAGACGTATTAGAATAACACCTGATTTCTCAGTGGAGATTCTAAAAGCCAGAAAGGCCTTTTAATTCTACAAATTCAAAGAGACCACAGATGCCAGCCCAGACTACGATGCCCAGCAAAACAATCACAATAGATAGAGAAAGAAAGACATTCCATCATAAAATCAAATTTAAGCATTGTCTGTCTACAAACCCAGTCCTATAGAAGGTGCTAGAAGGAAAACTTGAATCTGAAGAGGCTAACCACCATAACAAGGAGCAAATAATCTCAGACCAGCAAATCAAAAGGAGGTCGAGAAAAAACCCACACCACCACAACAAAATAATGAGAATCAACAAATATAGCTCACTGATAAATCTCAATATCAATGTTCTTAATTTCCCTAATAAAAAGACACAGACTAACAAAATGGATTTGAAAAACAGAATCCATCTTCCTGCTGCATCCAAGAAACAGAGCTTAACATCAAGGTTAGGCATCACCTCAGGCCAAAAGGATGGAAAACAATATTCCAAGTAAATAAACCTAAGAAACAAGCCAGTGTAGCCGTTTAATTATCTGACAAAATATACTTCAAACCAAAACCAATAGATAAAGACGGTAACTACATACTTATCAAAGGAAAAATCAAGACGATACAAAATTTCTTAACATCTTTGCAACAAACACAAGAGCACCCAAGTTCATACACAAAAACACTATTGCAGTTGAGATCACATAGCAACCTTCACATAGTGATAGTGGATAACCTCAATATCTCACTCTCACCAATATACAGGTCATCCAGACAAAAACTAAACAGAGAAATGCTGGAGCTGATGTCATAATGGACCTAACAGATATTTACAGAACATTTCACTCAAACACAAAAGAATTTATTTTCTTCTCAGCAGCTCATGGAACTTCATCCAAAATTGACCACACACTCATACACAAAGCAAGTCTCAATATTTTTTTTTCAAGAAAATTGAAAGAACACTCTGCATCCTATCTCATCACCACAGATTAAAGCTGGATATCAACAACAATGGAAACAGCAGAAAGGTTACAAACTTATGGAAACTGAACAACTCACCACCGAGTGAAAATGGTTAGGAAATAAATTAGTAAAATTAGGAAAAAAATTAAAAACTTTCTATAATTGAACAAAAATGAAAACAAAGTATACCCCCAAACTTACGGATGCAATGAAAGTAGTTCTAAGAATCAGTTTCATATCACCAAGTTCCTAAATAAGTAAATCAGAGGCATCTCATGTTAGTAACTTCATAGCACACCTCAAATAGGGAGAGAGAGAGGGGGGGCATAGATGGCAAGAAATAATCAAACTCTGGGTTGAAATCAATAAAGTCAAACAAACAAAATAAACAATATAAAAGATTAATGAAACAAAGAGTTGGTTCAATGAGAAGATTCCTAAGGGTGACAAACCCTTAGCTAAATTAACCAAAAGACAGAGAGAAACGCAAATTAACAATGGTAGAGACAAAAGGGGGATATAATAATAGACATTTAGGAAATCCAGACAATTATAAGGACATACTTTATAAACCGGTACTTCAACAAATTGGAAAATCTAAAAGAAGTAAATAATTTGACCAATATATACCACCTACCAAAGTTGCATTAAGATTGGATAAGCAATTTAATTGGACCTGTAACTGCTTGTTAAATAGAAGCAGTAATTAAAAGTCTATGAACCAAAAAAGCCCAAGGCTAGACAGTTGTAGTCCAGATTTCTACCAGACTTCCTAAGTAGGTTGTAATTTAATCTTGTTAGATTGTGTCTCTTACTGTGTCTTACATAGAACCATCTTCTTGGCTTTATTATTTGCCTTTATAAAATTTAGAAGTAGTCTTGATCTCAGTACTTTGGGATATAAAGAAAAGCAAGAGTCACTAGAGAATAATAGAAATTTTTCAAAAAGATTGTCAACAACAATAACAAAAGCACCGTGTAGCACACATTAAGAATTATTTTTCTGCTGGGCGGCGGTGGTGCACGCCTTTAATCTCAGCACTCAGGAGGCAGAGCCAGGCGGATCTCTGTGAGTTTGAGGCCAGCCTGCTCTACAGAGCGAGATCCAGGACAGGCACCAAAACCACTACACAGAGAAACCCTGTCTTGAAAAACTAAAAACAAAGAGACTTATTTTTCTTTTGAGACCAGAATGAAGTCCCCGAAGAAGACATTCATTGACATACTATATCACCTGCTGTCAAATTAACAGGAAAATGTGCTTTTTTTGTTTCATTTCCCTGATACTAGAATTGAAAGAGAAAAAAAGAAATTGTTGCATGACTAACTGACAGCAAAGGTAGAAAGTTTACTTCATGCTGTTCCAAGCTGATTTAGCTCTTAGCTATCATTCTGTCACTTCCATAAAATTATTAGACATTAAAATGTCTTTAAAGATTACTACAAGACCCAAACCACCAAACAGATCAGTTTGGATTTTCACAGATTGACATAGATTATTTTTCTGAGCTAACTTGTATCAGCTGTTGAAGAGATTCTTGGTAAAGTGTTTGACAAACTTTATCCAGATAAAACAAAAGGTGCAATCAGGGAATTATGGACCACTTGTGATAATTTTGACTGTCATCCAGTATGTATGCTGTGAGAGACAGGAACCTTTCTATAGGCTCCTGGAATCTGTAGTTTCAAAAAGATGCGGGTATGTCATGGAGCAGATAGACACAAAATGAGCAACAGTGTTGTGTGTGTTGGGTAAACACAAGACTCTTGTAGACTATTTGGTGAAATAAAGATGGTATTACCGAGAACATGAATGTCACTTTTTGAGTACTATCTGTGTGAAAACTTTCATGGCATATTTCATGTCTTCATTAATTGGAAAGTCTAGTGGTCACAGAAAACAAAACAAAACAAAACAAACAAAACCCAAAAACTATTAAGCAGGACCAATGGCTGTTAAGTCTGCACAAAAGTAAGACCCAAACCATGATGATTTCTACATAGGTACTGTTATGAATCAGTTAGTTGAGAGAGAAAACAGAATGACTGGTTTAGTTCAGAAATTATTTACCCTTACTTAGTTTAATTTTGTTCTTTTAATTTTATGTGTGTGGATGTTTTGCCTACTTATACGTCTGTGTACTACTTTTATACCTGGTGTCTACGGAAGCCAGAAGAGGACATTGGAGTGCATGGGATCCCCAAAGCCTGCCTCAGATGGTCATGAGCACCATGAAGGTGCTGGAAACAAAACCTGAGTCTTTGGTAAGAACACCCCATGCTCTTAACTGTTGAGTCATCTTATGCTCGTAATTGCTGATTCATCCCATGCTCTTACCTGCTGAATCATCCCATGCTGCTCTAAACTTTAGGACCATCCCATGCTCTTAACTGCTGAGCTACATCATGCTCTTAACTGCTGAGCTATCCCTTCAGCTCCTCATGCTTTATTTTTAAATGATTTTTCTCTGACTCTTTTGTCATACAATTTTATTCTTTGCCAGATTCATTTTCTTTATAATTGTTGACAGAAGAGTTAAAATAAGTTACTGGCTACTACTAGCCTAACATGCAACACCAGTATTATCACCTTAAGGGGGAAAAACGATATACACACCTGTATCTCATCTTTTTCCAGTGTTGAGATTCAATCCCAGGACCTTGCACATTTTATTAGTTGGTTCTTCATCACTGAGTTGTATCTCTAGCTCACTCTAGGCATTTAAATTTAAATCTACAATAATTCCACAATAGTTAGCTTTTCACAATATAAAGGAAATGCCTTTGTAGCTGAAGAAATGATGAGATTTCAACTCTTTGTGTCCTTCAGTATGCAGGAAAGCCATTGTTGCTTCCAGATGCATCTTTGGATAAGCAGTTGGAGGATGAAAGTACTAGCTGTATTCTTATTTGAAATAGGAGATTTCAAATTAACTTGGCATCTGTATGTGTGCTGTAAGATTTCCTCTGAAGGATTTATTGTTACTTATTAGTAGGAAGATTTCCATCATGTATTTCTAAAAGACCAGATGATGATTGACAGCCTTGTGAATAATAATGGCATTAAACTTTTTGACATGGTTTACATTATATTATTCTGTGAAAAAGCAAGACAAGAAGTTTCATTTAAAATACTCTGTATGTATGAAGTCAACATTTTATCAACTTAGTTGAAGCAACATTTTCCTTTCTGCGATGTTGCCCCCAGGGCATGTTGACTAGCTGATTCAATATTTGGTGGTGGCCTGTTTGCATTGCTAATAACTAAAGTAAAAATTTCAAATGAACTGAGTGTCTGTATATACTACCTGCGTATACATCAGTTTAGACTAAGCAAAATTGCCCAGTGCACAATCTGAACTGAAACACCGCCACACTGTTGCATGGAAGGGTATTTAAATCAGCTTTCTCTTTTATCTACAGGAAACACAGCTTTTCTTCCTTTTTCATTTTCATTTTTTTTCTTCTCACATTGTGGGCATACCAAGGTAATTTAAGATATTTACATAAAGTTTGAGCAGTCATTTGAACCACCACCCCCTTTTTAAAATTTCTTTATGTTAGTGTACTGAGACAAGGTTTTATTATGTAATCTAGGGTGACCTTTAATTCACTATGTGGCCCAGTGTGACCTCAAGTTCATTGCAATCCTCCTGCCTCAGCTTTTGAAGTGTCATAATTATAGGTGTGTGGCAATACTGTTCTCAGCTCCATTTGAACTTAAAAATAAATAATATTACTGGAATTCTCTATAGTAGTGGTTTAGGTCACTATTTTCATCTGTTCAGTTAGTGTCATTTCATTAGGATAAGCAAACAACATGGAGAAAACAGGTCATTTGTATGCTTGTTATGCTTACATGATTTAATATGGCCATGGACGGTAACTAAGTGTGGAAAGACAATCTCCTTCAAATTAGAGTTTGACTCCTTTGCTTCTAGACATCACTAGAATGCATGCATTGAAGAGAGAGATGAAGGAGAGTGAGAAGATTAGAGTGTGTTAAGGGCTGAATATACAGGTGAGAACTGTTCAGTATCAAGAATGAAATAGACACATGTAAAAAGAGTGTTGTGGTTAATTCCCAAATTCTATGGTGGGATTCAGAAATGTGGAAAGTCAGCAAAACATCTACAAAAATGCTTCCAGAGAGAATTGGACCATAAGGACTTTGACAAAAGCAATGTTTCAGCCCAGTCAGAGGTTTAATCTGATGATCTATTTAAAATTCAGTTGCACTACTGAGAGGTAGGTGGTGGAAGTGTGGAAGGTAAGTCCTGTTTGCTGCAAATGTGTCCCTATGGCTGTACCTTTGAAAAGTATATTTTGACCTTAAACTTCCCCTTTTCTTCTTCTGTGCTTTCTGGCTGCCATCAGATGAACAGATTCACCATGCCCTTCTGCTAAGATGGCTTTGCTGGGCCAGGGACCAAAAAGCAATGGTGCAGGCTGACCAAGGACTTGAATCTTTGAGCTTGGTAGCTAAAATAAATCCTTCCTCCATTAAGTCACTTATGTGAGGTATCTCATCATAGAGATTAAAATCCTAATCTAAGAGTGAACTGCTTAAACATCGTTTAAATAGGCTTACTTAAATGGCAACTAATGTCACTAAAAAGCATACCACAGTCTTGTCAAATGACACTATCAGCATCACATGCTTATGGGTTAACTGTTAAATTAATGATAATCAGTTCCAATAAGTAGAACCACAGGGGTGAGGTACAGAGTAAGGGACTAGAGGGAGCAGATATATCTCATTAGAAAAGTGAAAGAGGATAATTATGGATGGATGCGGGAGCTGGAATGGGATGATCAAGTGTGAAAGGGGAAAGTCGAGGTGGTTGGGGGAGGGGATACTAGTAGAGACAACTAAAATTGGGCCATTTTTGAAGGATACTATGGAAACATTTGAGGGGTAGTGTAGAAACCTGATACAGTAAAAACTTTCTAAAATAGACACATATATGAAGGCCTTCTAAATGCAATCACCAAATTGAAGAGCCCCGAGTGCCTATCTGTTTGACCAAATGAAGCTTCTAGTACTGGGATTGGGTTACATATAATTGAGTTGTTGGCCAAAAGGGTCCTATGGGAATCCTCAAATAACCCAGCGTGTTGCCAAGACTACGTTGCCCTCCAAACACTGACTGCAAGGACCCACTGTTGAAGACAGCACTCACACAACTTGTTGAACACAAATTGAAAACATATTAAAAATAATAAAATAACTTTAATAAGTTGAGTGTATGTGTGCTTGTGTGTGTGTACATGCTTGCTTATGTGTGCATGTGCATGTGTATGTGTGTGTAGTAAGTGCTCCAAAAATTGTGCCAAGATGATTAAGGCAAAATGGAGAGAAGGATGTGGAGAGTTGAAAGTTAATTGACAATTATGACTAGAGCTCTATAGGTCAAATGAAGTCTTACAAATTGGTTTATGAGAAAGTTTTCTGGGTTGAAAAAAATGCTTCCAATGACAACTTCTTTCTCCTTTTTCACTCTTTATTTTGTGGGGAGTATTCTTAGTATTGCAACCCAAATAAGTAAATAGCTGAGGTTTTACATTTATATTTAAAAATAACTCAACAGATGGCCTTCAAACTTTCTAAGAAAAAAAAGCTTTGGAAATAAACCCAACAGAAAATTTCTTACCCTAAAAACATACTCATCAAGCTCAACGAAGTTATGTATATGAGGTAACTATAGATAATTAAACTTTGATTAATTAGTTCTTTGATTTTTATGAATATCATTTACTAAAAGAAATATTGATTTTCTATGTTTTAAATATAAAACTTCAGTAAATGTTAATACTTAAGTAAGATTTGAATATTTATTTCATCATCCTCATCGAATATAATCTTGACCACTGTTTCCAATATTATATATGTTTTTGTAGTTTTTTTTCTTTTTTGGGGAATTTTTATATATACCCACTAAATTTATAGCATTTCTACTTCTTTCTCTCCCTATTACAATGCCCCCATGACCCCTGCTCTGTCTCAAATTTGTAAACTCTTCTATTGTTACAAGCACTGTATCTTAAAAGACAATCATGCCAAACAGTGTTCAAATGATAACAGAATTTTGGGGAAATATGGGTAAATTACTTATTTAAAAGGAAATAAATGAGTTAAAGAATTTTCAAAAAATATCAATATGTGGAGATAAAACAACTCAAAAGAGTAGGAGTTGAAGAAGTAGATGCTAGTAGATTATTTTGAAATTAAAGGACATAAATTAAGGTTCCCCTATTATTTGTATTGCTCTCTGAATGAATACAGGATCTCTGTATGAAAGGCAACTTACAGTTGCTTGAACTGAAACAAAACCCTCTGAAAACTGCTAGAAAAGATTAATGGTTGTGAATGTGGTCAAGCTGTTTTTATCTGCTTTAGAAAGTTCTGCTTTGTTCTAATAGTTTTGGATATAAAGTTATCATAGAATTAAGATGTGAATGAAATTATATAATGCTATGTGTGGAGAGAGAGAGAGAGAGAGAGAGAGAGAGAGAGAGAGAGAGAGAGAG
>CABHPH010126927.1:3078-16428 GCA_902168325.1 Peromyscus nudipes
CCCACCCCCCAGCCTCCCCCCCAACTCACCCCCCATTCCCACCTCCTTCAAGGCAAGGTCTCCTCTAGGGAGTCAGCAGAGCCTGGTACATTCAGTAGAGGCAGGTCCAAGCCCCTCCTCCCTGCACCAAGGCTGAGCAAAGTGTCTCAGCATAGGTACTAAGTTCCAAAAAGCCAGCTCATGCTCTAAGGACAGGTCCTGATCTCACTGCCTGGGGGCTCCCTAAACAGTTCAAGCTAAACAACTGTCTCACTTATCCAGAGGGCCTAGTCTAGTACCATGGGGGCTCTTCAGCTATTGGTTCATAGTTCATATGTTTCCACTAGTTTGGCTAGTTGTCTCTGTACTTTTTTCAATCATGGTCTCAATATCTCTTGCTCATATAATCCCTCCTCTCTCTCACCAATTGGACTCCTGGAGCTCTGCCTGGGGCTTGGCCAGGGATCTCTGCATTTGCTTCCATCAGTCACTGGATGAGGGTTCTATCATGACAGTTAGGGTGTTTGGCCATCCGATCACCAGAGTAGGTCAGCTCAGGCACCCTCTCAACCATTGCCAGTAGTCTATAGTAAAGTCATCTTTGTGGATTCCTGGGGACCTCTCTAGCACTCTGCTTCTTCCTGTTCCTATGGTGTCTTCATTTATCATGGTATCTCTTTCCTTGTTCTCCCACTCTGTTCCTGACTCACATTTCTTAATGATTAGTGTCACTGAGCATTTTTCATGAACCTGTTATACATCTGTATGCCTTCTTCTGAGAAATATCTGTTTAAGGCTTTTTTCCCAGTGGTTTGAATTGGTTATTTGCGGTTTGCTACTGAGTTGTTTGATTAACTTATAAAATTTGAATATTAACCCCTAGTAACATTTACAGTTTTAAAGACCTCTAGTTTTTTCTCTCTCTCTTACAGCTCTTTTACCCTTTGGTGTAAATTTCATTTTTCATAGGTCTATGGGATGGCAGAGGCTCCTTGCTACAGCAACCCACATCTGCATTTCTTTCTGTTTCACTGTCTAATTGTCTTGGCAAAAGATTTGCGTTATAAGCATGCCTGTTTCTGTTTTTGACATAATTATGAAAATTATAGTTAAAATAAGTATTCAAATTCTAAAATATTTTCAGTATTGATACCATACAGCCATTATAGATGTTATTTTCAAAAATTATTTAATAACCTAAGGAAGTATTGACAATGTCTTGTCAAATGAAGAAGAAAGAGAAAGTGCTTCATGTGTGCTGTTCCACGTGCCTATCAGGACACACTTTGGAGTACAAAAGGAATCTCTGGCCATAGCTGTTTCTAAGTATTCTTGGTTAATAGTCTTTTTATACATGGGATTTTAAAAAAGTCTTGGGGACCATCTGTGACTCCAATTCATAAACATTTTCACAAATACCTGGGTTCAGTTTTCCATGTTGCTCATTAGACAAAGAGTGTTATTTTCAAATAAAAGCCAAGATAGGTTTAGTAGATATTAGAGAGTCTTACTTGGAGCAAGCTTAAATAAAAGACTTCCTTTGGTTTAGAAGTCAATCAAAAGGGCCTATGGGCAGAGTCAGGAATGTCTTCCGAAAACTCCATTACATGTGCTTTCACCCAAAGCTGAAAGAGCAGGGAGGCAGTTCAGAAAATCACCTAGCAGCAATTGTGGATATCTCTTGTGGTGGAGTGTGAGCTAAGTTTCTTGTTGATACTTTTATTTTTCTAATTTTCCAGCTATGAGCATACTATGGATTATACTGTGCATACATTATCTTATAATTAGAAAAAAGAACAATAAAACCTCCAATTTGCTCCTAAACATAGTCCTCATTAGTGTGACCAAAGCTAGACCATATTTTCATTGATATGCAAATTATAGTGACTTTACCCAAATTTGCCCATAAAGAAAGGCTACTCAGACTGCTCTCTTGGTATGTGTAAGAATCTTCTAGTATTTTGTCCCTGTCCATGGCTTTCTTCCACTCTGTTGCTTTTGTCCACCCACAGTACACAGATAGGTACTGTTTCTCTAGTACTGGGCCACCGGCTTTTCCTGTGTGACAACCTTGGACTGCACAATGTCCAGCAGGGCAAAGGGAGCATTGCTGGAAGTTTGCATAAGACTTCACTCAAACCATGGGGCAATGGAAGGAACAGCATTGAAAACATTAGCCTATAGCTGAGCCCACAAGGCCTTGCCTACAGAGCCCACAGCCCCAGAGCTGGCCTCAGAATCTCCATCCCATTGCTGTAAGCCCACCCTGCTACCCAAAGTCCTGGGATTCTCAGAGCTGTTAACCCTCAGAATTCATCTGTAAGCCTCTCAACTTAATGTTGTACTGGAGCTTTCCACCTGTGACCTCATTTCCAGTGTATATGAAACTTTCCCAGGACAACTGACAAAGACAATATGCTTAGAGAGAAAGAAACCAAAATCTCTGCCCTGAAAGGAGTCTGGTTAGGTTCCGATGTCAACAGAAAAATTGTAAGTTACCTGAAAATCAGTATTTTTCTGAGGCTTTCCACTATCAGTTCCACATATCAGACATCTATGGTCCAGTTCAGGGTCCTCTGAGATTGTTCAGTCTATATTTCTCTTATTTTTTTTTTTTAATCTAGCTTGATGTCAAGATCTGGCTGGTGTAGCTGGCCTTTCATTCTCCTGTATAACCTTTAATCAGTAAATAAAATCCACACATACACATGCATTTGCCTGCAAGAACACATATACACTTGGCCTTGCCAGGTATGTACACACACATCCACACATCTTTTGGAAGAACAACAATAGGTTCTTTGTTATGAAGGACAGCAAAGAAAAAACATTCCACTGAAAAACAAGTGTGAAGACTCTTGCTAAACCCCATACTCCATGGGTTTATGTGGCTTTATATTATCACACAGAACATTTGTTTTCTCCTTGGGAACACTTGAACTCAGCTTGCTTCGTTGTTTTCTCTGAGGATAACAGTGAATGGAGACTTCCTTTATAGTTGTATCATTGATGAGTACCACTTGAACTGGTTTTCTCAAACCAGAAGAACAATCTATTCAGTTGTGTACTCCTCTGGGAAGAAAATTATATTGAGTTTTGAAACTACAGTTTTCTAGAAGAGGGAGAAGGGGAGTTTTAATTTAGAGGAGACAGGGTCTCATGAAGCCTGGGCTGGCTTTGAACTTGCTATGTAGCTAAGGATGACCTTGAACTCCTGATCTTCCTGCCTCTCTGTCTAAGTTCTCAGACCACAGATAAGTATCACCATGATGTGCTGAAGCTGACTTTTCATGCACCATGTTCTGTGGAACTTACTTTCTGTTGCAAGTAACCTGATAGATGAATGCAACCGTGACTAATAATATCTTCTTTCCTCTCTTATCTTTCTTTGGAATTATTAGTGCCTTGGTACCTGCCTTTGAGGTTGTAACTTAGTGCAGGGACTGGCATAGACTCCCAGTTCAGGATCTTAGCAGCACTAGAATGTCTTGGAGGCAGAAGACCGAAGAGAAGAAGCAGTGTTCTTCATGCAGGGCTCTGTTCTCCTCATGAGTCCTTGATGTCAGTTCAAGCACTTCAAGAACTAGATGTACCTTGGTACTTCTTGAAGCTCTCCAGGGCATCTGTGATCCAAGAAAGGGAAGGAAAAGCTAAAAGGGACTAGGAGAGAAATGGCTCAGTGAGGAGATGTGTTGTAATTACGGGTGATTCCCTTAGCTGAGATGGGTTTTATCTACATGGAGATGATTTTCAAGACTTTATCACTGAAAGGGTGTAGTGATAGAACTAGAAAGATTTCACTTTGTGTTGCCAAGGTCAGTTTTTGCATCCTCCCTACAGTCCTTAGCCAGAGCCAAGCCAGTGTTTCTTCTTTGATATCTACTCAAGTCTTTCCCATTCTCCTAGTCCACACACACTTTTTAAAATTCTTTGTCTTTAATACTGTGTTGCTTGCCCTAATCAGGATGGTCACCTCAGTACATACAGCATATAATTACAACCTTGCCCACCACCTTCATCTAAGAGTGATGGGCCCTTCAAGAACCAGCTCACACTTTCTTCTAGACAAATCTACCTTTGGATGTCTGTTCTGGCAGCATAGCTTATGCCTTTTAGCATTTACTTATATGGTAAATTTTCCTTCCTTTAGCACCTATGGCCTACTTAATGGGTTAGAATCATTTGTCGTCTGCAGTATTAGCTTCTGTTTTATGTCCATTCATGTGTTTGATAAATATTTACTGAATATCTGTTCTAGTCCAGACACTGTGCCTGGCACTGGTAGCAGGAAGAAGAGCAAGGCAGGTGGCTGATCTCAAGAAAAAAAAAAAAACAGATTGCTAGTAAAATGCCCTGGTTTGGCCTTGAGACAGACACAAAGTGAGTACTTATTTTAGAGGGGGGAACCCCGAACTTCAGCAAAAAGCTTCACATGAGATTAGGGTGGATCTTATAAGGGGGATTGAAAGTTTCCTGGTAGACAAAGGGGAAGAATATTCTAGGATGAGAGATCAAATCATGCTGACATGGGTATAAAGGGCCCTGTTTCTCTGGTGACTGGTGAACTGATAAACGGTGCTTAAGAAATGCTATGTGGATGTGGTTTGATGGTGGTGGGGGGAGGAGATGAATGTGATAACCTGGGGCCAGCTTGCCGTAGTCCTTATCTGCTATGTGAGGTGAAGATGTTTGTGCATTTTGTCTTCAGAGTACAGTAATTTATAAGAAAAAAACTGACAGGGTCAGAGTTATTTGATAGGAAAAGAATTCTGGTACAGAGATAGGCAGGCAAGTCCATTGTTATAAAACAAAACAAAACAAAAAACAAAAACAACCCATCAGTCTAGACTCTTGGATTCTGGAAAAGAGGAAAAGATAAGAGTCATTGTAGGTATGATGATTATCTGAGAAAAGAAGTCCCTGCCTTAGGTGGAAGGCTAGGAGCCACCTAATATTCAAGCCATGACAGTAAGGGATAAATAAGTTGACAGTGTTCCCACAAGAACCACATACTAACAGAAAGCCCAGTACCAAGCATGAGAAACCTCCTTTTGAATAGTTGCTCAGGGTAGTCTAAGTGACTTCTAAAACAAAATAGACTATGGAAGTAGTCCTTGTTTGCCTCTTAGAGGTTGGGCCCCTATTGCTGAAGATGCTGCATCGCATATTTAAGGCACAAGACTTGATGATTCAAGCTGGATCTGACCTGAAAGCCTCTTTCCTGGGGTCTAGCTTCCATGGTACCAGAAAATAAGCTTCCAAGAGAGGGAAGCAGTTAAACAGTCCTACCCAGCTGCAACACCTAGGAACCACGACAATGACCAGCATGGCAAGATATCCATAAATGTGCAATAAGTGGCACCCATCTGTCAGTCAGTGGTAACCAACAGCTGTCTAGTTGGACTTAAAGGCCACTCAACAAGAGGGAAGTCACGTTTGATACCGAAACCTAACCGGGTTTCCTGGGCTAGTGAGCTATTGGACATTAGAAAAGAAACTATTACCACCACTTTGCTAGACCAGCATATTCTGTCGTACACTGTAAATCTTACCCTTATACTTACAGATGAGTATAATTAGTATCCCTCATCAGAGAAGCTTCTATTTCCAGTAAATGGAGACCATCACAGAAAACCACAACTGGACACAATGCACACATCAACAGATCATGGGAAGTCTAGCCCCAGTGGATACATCTACATCACAGCTCCTGTATCTATGGTTCAGGAAATATCATGGAGGAGGAGGTTGGAAGATTTTCAGAGCCAGAACACCAGGAATCTGCTGTGAAACAGTCTCTCCTATGTATGGCTAAGTAAACAAGACCAGAACAATGCCAGTATCAATGGACATATTAATGCGAAAGGGAGAAATTCTCACTGGGTCCCAACCCTAGTCAAAGAACTTAGAAGCAACTAATGACAGCTGGAAGAAATCAAATTAGCTTCTCCCAGGGATGAGCCCTTTGTTGGTTATCTAATACAAAGTGGCTAGCTCTGAAACTACATACACACAAACAACAACAGACTTAGCAGGTTGTATTTATAGATTTATGCCTATGCGTGCACACACACACGTATCTAACAATAATAATCAAAGAAAAAAGGCTATCAACTTGTGATGGGAGAGGGGTTTGTGAGGGGTTGGAGAGAGTAGTTGGGAGGGGCTGGAGGAGGAAAAGGAGGGGAGGAAAGTGATGTAATTCTGTTTGGATTAAAAACATTTGGGAAAAATTGCTTTAGGGAGGTCAAAGAGATGAAAGTGAATGTAGAGGAAGGGACAGGTGAATAGTATGGGCAAGTGGGAACTTGCTGACAGCAAGATCTCCGACTAGGCAAGAGGGCATGAAGTCCAACAATAAGCTAAAAGTTCTCTCTTCTCGCATCACCATATTTGGGAAAAGGCAAGCCTCGATGACTGAAAGTAGGAAGCCTATTTCTTTTCGTTTTAAAATTCTTATCCTTTATTGTTCATATGGCATTGGATTACAGATAATAAATGTCTTAATTTATAACAGTTTGCATTTGGATATACAAAACTCACCTGTTCTTCATTACTTCAATATGTCATCTATTTCCTCACAGAAATAATGTCGGCTAGGTTTTTTCGTAACCTTTTTTTTTCCACATTGTGAAAGTTTCAATTCCTAGGGGTTGGGCTATAGACGTTGGCTACTTAAGATGTGGTCCAGCAAGTAGCAACACAGGCACCCATGGAGGTGTTGGAAATGCCAGTGTGTGCCTTCATGGCAAACCTGCAGTTCAGAGTCAGCCTCGTGGGAATCCCTAGAAATCTGGGTGCATGTGACCGTTTGAGAATCACTGGACTGCAGATCCTCTTTGTAAACCTCTCCTGTTCCAAATTCTGTTCTCCTATAGTTTTTGCTCCTTCCTTAGGACCACACAATGGCTTTTGCAATCATTTGATACTTCCATAAGCTATTGATTGCCCTTGACAAAATTTGATATATTGAATTTTCAAAGAAGTAGATTAGTTTGTACTGACTCTACTAAGATTCTTCATGTTAATATTAAAACTAAAGGATTTTAATATATTTATATTGGACTGGGAATATATCTACCCAACATATGCAAAACCCTGGGTTTGATCCCTAGTACTGAGAAAAATCAGATACATAATGGAATCATCTTGGTATCATACAAAGGAAATTAAAACTGACACCAGTAAAGTACTTTCAGTTTTGCTGTTCAGGATCTCTCAATGGTTTACCTTTGATATAACTTAGAAGTTCTCACCTGTGCTTACCTGTTACTTAATAAAAACAACTGTGTTGTTCATTGCTGGTTTCTTGTCCCTTGAAATGTAGTTTGCAAAATCATTAATCCTACCTTTATGACATGAAGAGTATATTAGAGGCAAGGAGAAGGACTTAGTTCTCCCTGAAGAGCTGTCATTCCAATTAGAAGGCAAAGCAGAACGACCAGGAGGGACAAGTCTAGGGACTTATGCCCTTTCTGTTCCCACTGCCTTTTGTGCAACAGCATTGGCTCAGTTTCCAGTGGGTACCATGACTGCCAGAGATTTGCTTGTTCAATTGACTTTTATTGCTTTGCTTCAAGCTTTTAAAATATTTGCAACTCAGGCAGAGCTTGTGTAATTCTGGGTTCTGATGGATGAGTATAAAGATCTTTTGAAAACAGTTTGTTAGGAATGATAGATTAAGTATGTCTTCTGGGACTTTGATTTACATCATCAGTAAATGAGCAGTAACTGCTATCTTTTTTTTTTAATAGGAAATAAAGCAAACTGTCTTTTGTTAAGTGTCCCTACAACAGCCTGGTGGTAGAAATATCTTGATAATATCCAACATGGCTGGCTTTTCTACTTTATTACTATTACTAATTTTTAATAAAAGAGCAAATTTCATCTAAGTGAATTAAAATTTGTCTTGAAAAGTAAAAGCAAATTATGCTGAACATGGAACTTCAGACCCGGGTGAAAAACATCTGAACACTGGGTGTTCATCCTTCTAACAAGCTTAGCAGATGGATGGGAAGCGATGCTTGCTGTTTATTTCCTCAACATATCAACATGTGAGGATGTGGTACAAAATATGGTTTTCCTGCAAATGAGCAGAACTGTGTGAGCAAAGTGCAAGCACTGGGTTTGTGTACTGAAAAGACTTTCGAAACTGAAGGGCCACTAGTCCTTAAAATCTGCTGGATGTGTGTAGCTCATCAAAATTTTAGACGGATTGAGATCAGGGTTGAAAAGATGCAATTGTTTCAGCTACTCATCTAACCATTTCGAGAGGGTTTAAAGAACCCTTTCAGTCAGGAAGCACAAGGACAACTGAAAAACTATTTACATTCATGGCCTTTGAATTAAAAAAAGAAAGAAAGAAAGGAAGGAAGGAAGGAAGGAAGGAAGAAAGAAAGAAAGAAAGAAAGAAAGAAAGAAAGAAACTGTAAATCTAAGCTATCAAAAGAGGTAGGGTGTGTCAAGTGATTTTTTTTTCCTCCAGATTTTAGCATGTATGTTTGTGACCAATGACCTTTCTTTGCTTGTCAATCAGTTAAGAATTAGGCCATAGTTAGAGCAGTTGAATGGTCAATTGACTTTAGTTGAGAATGCTTATGGAGTTAGTCAGAGCAGCAATGTGATGATTTTAGTGGACTTATCACCACTGATCAAGGAAACTATCAGGAAGTGGGAAAATATCTAACCTGCAATTGAAACCCAAGAGCTATCTTCCTCTTCAGTGTGAGGAGAGTTTTCTTAGCTTATTTTGAGGGGAGGGCAGAGAGTATGACAAGTTCTAGGTGCTAGCTCAAAATTTTATTCATCCCTTGTTACTTAGTGTTTCTAGGTAACTGTTGTTTTTTGCCATATGGATCATGGATCTCCCACATTTCCTGGAAAATAGCAAAAAAGTCCTCCAGGCCAAGTGAAAGTGATCCTGTTCTCCTAAGGAGAAAAAAAGAAGTGGTTCAAGTGCTGAAAGATTCATGTTCTTACACATCAAGGTTAGACATTCTTTGTCATCAAACTGCCGCATAATCATAATCCATGCCTGCATCTTAGGAGCGAAGCTGCCTTAGCTACCCTCGTCTTGGTTGTATGTTCATGCATCCCATCATCTCACGACCTCTGGGGTAGAGGTGGGGATAGTCTGAGACACTTACACTGGGAGAAATGTTTTTATCTCAGTTCCTGAGTTGAGAGCAACACCTTAAAACTGAGAAATGGCAAGTGTGAAACTTTGCCCCAAGAACTGAAGATGAGTTCATGCTGATTGGCCATGAAGCCATGAGAGATTTTGTTTTTCCTAAACTGGGTGTAGATATTCCTTGATTTACCAAAGAGAGTTCATAGAATCATGTTATTCTATCACAGTGGAGGTAAAAAGATCTCATTTGCTTGAGGGTTTAAAAAGTAATTTTGTGGCTTCTAAAATTCTCTCTATTCTGTAGAGTTTCTCTACACATAACATTTTTTTAAGGCATAGAGGGAACATGCAAAGAGAAAGGCTATGTGGGATCATGAGTAGAAGTCAGCATTACTTGATATAAGATTTGGTTTCCAGGTCTGGATACTTCTCAATACCTGAGCAGGTTGGTCAGAGCATTTTATTTCCATGACTTTCATTTCTGACATTTGTATGATGGAGGTTCCTGGAATCTTTTCCTTTGTTTAAATAATATGGGTTCTCTAGCTTTCCTTCTGGTGGGGAATTGGAAATGGCTAACAGTAGAGAACAGTGCCTATTCTAAGCAAAGTGATTTAGTGTGTTTTAAAGAGTCTGTCTATAAAGAGCTGATAAAAACCCAGAGCAAAGATGGGATCACTGTGCTTAAGGATGGTTGGACCAGAGTGATCAGTGCATGAGAAATTGGGTCACATTCACGAAAATGGTGGAAACAGTTTACATAGACAATACAAGTGGCCTTTGGAAATAAATACGTACGTGAAAGGCTTTTGTCAATGGCTCAGAAGAATGCCGGTCATCTCTAATTTGAAGCCACCTTGATTTTACCCAGTGAAATTGGGTTTTAGTGAAACCAGCAGGATGGAGCTAAAAGCAATGGGCTGTGCAGTTTATATGTTAAAAAACAAACCTAGAGTACAGACTATGTACGGGTATAGCTTCCCAAGCTGGAGAAAGAGTAAAATCAGCCTTTCTTTAGGAAACTCATCTCACCAGAGTGTGGTAGGGCGTATCCAGTGGGGCAAAAAATGAGGAGACAAGTGCTTGCATTATATGAGTTTTAGCCACGTACTTACACCTCCCTTACCCCACGGCTTGCAGATTTGCCTCTTTCAATGCTGACCACACTTTGAAGTATAGAATACAAAGGGTATAATTTAATTAGCCCTATGATAATTACAGCAAGTAGCCAAGAGTTTCACACTGTTTATGACCTTCAGAAGAAATGGTTGCATAAATATTAAAAGTAAATTAATGTAGTAGAGACCTCATTGCTGACTCCCTGGGCAAAGGCATGGCTGTCAGGATTTCATATTTGTTTTCTATGTTGACCTAAAACTATGATCAGAGGGGGGAAACATCTTGGTTTCAACATCATACACTTGAAAGGAAAAGAGTAAAGAGAGCAATGAGCTAGGGAACTGAGCTTCTCTGAGGGCTGTGGTCCAGGATTTGTCTCACCATGTTCCTTTCAGTTGGCACTTTTAATAGTGTTCTCCACATGTGACAGGATTTATTAAATTTCTGTCAGGTAGTACACTTACTGTTGCCACTATTAAAGGAAATTCATTACAATTACCCTTAATCCCTTCTTTACAGATAAGTCATACTTTACTCATCTGTAAAAAGATGCTTGTTAATTTCTTCACAAGGGGGGGGGCGGATTTTCATCAGCACTTACCCAAATAATAGTGGCTGAAACACAGGTCCTGGATTCCTGGCTTTGCTGAATGTCTGGAGAGGTTGCAGGGGGATTATAAATGTTATTTTCCATGTAAAGCAGAAACATACACTCAGGCCATTGCAGGAATTTAGTGTGGATCAAGAAAGAGTAAAAAGGCCAAGAGCATGATGGGAAGAGCCTACCAACTTCTTTTTTTATATAATTTTTTAATTTTTATTTTATGTGCATTGGTGTTTTGCCTGCACGTCTGAGGGTGGTGGACCCTGGAGTTTCAGACAGTTGTGAATTACCATGTGGGTACTGGGAGCTGAACCCAGGTCCTCTGGAAGAGCAGTCAGTGCACTTAACCACTGAGCCATCTCTCCAGCCTACTAACTTCTTAATGGCCTTTCTTTATATAGAGCATTCATACTTTGAATCACTTTGGTCTTTCTAAATTCTTTATTTCTAATATTAATTGATTCCTTCATTCTTTTTGGTTATCAAAGACCTATGTAATTGCTGTACTGATGTTCTGGATACGCTGAGATGTAAATCATTAATTACTTCCTCTAAGCAGAACAGTTGACAAAAATTAAAAATTATTTCTCAACCTCTATTACTAGGTTTGTAGTGTTCTTTTATGTGAAGATTTGGCACTGATAAGTACTGATATGGGTGATGGCTTTCTGTGTCTATCATCTGTCCATCCATCCATCCATCCATCCATCCATCCATCCATCCATCCATTCATCCATACAATTTATGTATGTGCTTCTGTAATGCAAAATTCTTCCTTTTAAAAAAATTAAACTTTTTAAGGAAGCTGGAGAGATGGCTCAGTTACAGATATTACAAGATACTTGCCTTGTAAGCACGAAGAGCTAGGTTCTATCCCCAGAACCGACATTAAAAACAAAATTGAGCATCGTGGTGTGTGCTGCTAATCCCAGCACTAGAGAGCCAGAGCTAGACAGATTCCTGGGGCCTGCTGTCCACCTAACCTAGCTGGTGAGCTCCAGGCCAGGGAAGGAGCCTGTCTTAAAACCAAACCACAGCAAAGCAAAGCAATGGATGCTCTTGAGGAACGGCACACTGGCCCCCACGTGTATATGTGCACCAATGCATGTGAACCTACACGCATGTGCAGTCCTTGCTTTGTCCCCACCCCAAGAAATCATACAATTAAGGTTTCATATGGAAAATACCTAATAGTAAGGGTGTGGGAAGATTGCTCAGTTGGCAAAGTGCTTTCTGCAAAAATGTGAAGATGAGCGCAGATGTTCAGAACCCACAGAAAAGCGCATAATCCCAGCACTGCAGGATGGGAAGGGCAGATATCCAAAGGCAATTGCTGGCCAGCCTAGCAGAATTGAGCTGCACTCCAGTGAGAGACCTTGTCTCAAAGTAAGGGGGACAGTGATTGAAGACAACACCTAATGCTGCTCTTTGTCTTCTACACACATGTGCACACCCATGCACACACACCCATGCCCACAAATGCACACACTGTTATGATCGCATATATACACCACCTATATCTCCACACATCATGCACATAAAACTAAATAAAATGCAATAGTTAATAGTGTCAGTGGTTAGACTGCAGAGTACTAACACTTTGCCATTGAATGTCCCCCAGAATTCCTCAACTGAACTCCTGAGGACTAATGGCAAGAATTTTGATTGACTGGGCTATCAGGTGATAAATTTATGAGGATCATTTGGAGCATTCCTTGATCCAGGACCCTTGGTCCTCCTCCTACATGTAGGAAGTAATAGAGATAGTAGTAAATGGGTTGAACAATAGAGTTTCCTTTGATCTACCTGTAAACATTCATGTTGCTCTTGAACTGGAGACTTTTGACTCTTCCTTCTCCTCTTACCTTCCTGAGGATGCTGAGGACTCTAGTCAGTGAACTCACTTGGTCAGCCCATGATTTCTCACTCTATGGGAGAACCAAAACACACCGGCTTGCAGAGTGTGGTAGCTTATAGACCTAAGAAATTACAAAGAAATATAAGTAAGTAATCTGGGATTCTCAGTGTTTGCTCTTGTCACAGAAAAAGATACTTTGAGTGGTGGTTGAATATTATATATTAATATATATGATATAATATGTATAAATATATTAATAACAAATATTGTATTTTTGAAAGGATAATTTGAAGAGCAATCACTAATGGGTACTTCAAAACATTTTGGGGGATGGGATGATAGATCATTTGGTAAAGCTTGAATTCTAGCACCCATGTAAATAGCTGGGCATGATGAGGTATATTCATAATCCTGGTACTAAGAAGGTAGGACAGGCAGATCCCAGTCAGTCTACTCTAACTAGCAAGCCTCAGGCCCTAGTGTGAGACTCTATCCCAAAACAAAAAAAAATAAATCAAAACTATAACAAGATGGACAGCTCCTGAGGATGACCCATGATCGACCTCTGGCTTCCATATGTACATGATCACATGAGTACTCATGAATACGTATAACACACACACACACACACACACACACACACACACACACACACACACA